>VZRH01000916.1:377415-431466 GCA_013397555.1 Urocynchramus pylzowi
CGGGGGGGGGGGGGGGGGGGTGGGGGGTGCATGAAATTCAGAGGGGTTATCCAAAAAAATGCTGTGATGTTTGTCTTCAGTCTGGGGCTGCAGAATTCCCCCAGTGTCTCCACTCCCTCCACCCCAGCAGGGTTTGGTGGGGTTACTCCCTTCTACAATAGGACTTTAATCCCTCTGGTTCCCAGGAAACACAAGGAAAATCCCCAGAACAATTAGATTGGAGCAGGAAAAAATCTCCAACCTTTCCAAAAACCCTCTCCAACTTCCAGATCCAAGTGTGGGTCACTCCTCTCTGCAGCTCAGCCTCTCTGCAGGCTTCCCCTCTTGCCACCCCTCCTCATATCGAGGCACTGGGGCCAACTTCAATCTGATAGTGGATTCAGCATCCAGCTTTTATCCCCATTCCCTGATTTTTCCAGGCTCCAGGCAAAGGGAGGTCAGACGCCTCTGCCCCAGGGAAGTGGGACTTAGTTACTCTTCCAGCTCTGCCAAGTGAAAATGGAACTCCTCCAAGCAGGCACTGTCAGCTCGGAGACTCCAGAAATGAATTAATTACTCCTCCTGGGAGATCATGGGCAAGGAAGGCAAGATGTCCCCCTCCCTGGGCTGGCTCCACTGCCTGTGCAACTTCTTCAGGGAAAATTTTCCTGTGAGAAATAAGGATGCAAGGTTTGGCATCGACACTGGGTTTGCTGCCACGGGAGCGCAGCGTGCGGCAACGCGCGGCCACTTTGATCCACAGCCAGTTTGGTCAAGTAGATAGATTTGAGCAGGTCAAAATGCTGCCCCTGCACAGAACAAGACTATGGACCCCTGAGAGCAGCCAGAAGCTGCCCAGCAGGTGCCACAACTTCCCCCGGGCATGGATGTTCCCAGAGGCAGGGCTGGAAAAAACCTGCTTTGTTTGGATGAGGGGAGGAAAGGATTTCCCAAAGGCCATCCTATTTCTTTTGTCAGATCCTCCAAAACTCATTTCAAGGTTTTGCTGAGGAATCTTGTGACAGCAGAAACCACCAAACTGACCCAAGAAAACAGGTCATCCCAGTGCAAATCCCACTCTGGCTGGAGGGAATGTGCCCGGGAGATACAGCTGAGTATCTCTGTCCTGTGTTTGCCTGTGTAATGGGCAGACAAAATCCCCAGCCAGGAGCAACTGGTGGGCTACAGGATGCTTGGAAAGCCTTGTGAGCACCCCACTGCCTGAGGGGAGAATCTGGGGCACAGAAAAGGGGAAACAGCTGTTGCAAAGGCAAACACAGTATGGGACAGATCAGAGGTGGACTTTGCTGAAGTCCCATCTGTCTGTCTCTGTTTTGTTTTCCCTTGGGAATGCTAACAGGTAATGCTACCTTCTATTCCATCCCAGATCAGAGGTTTCCATAAGAAGATGACTCTGGTAATGCTACAGAATTAGCCACGTTTGCAAGAAGGTCAAATCTCTCGGAGCTCAGTGGTGGTCCCAGGATGCCCCCACGAACACCGCAGAGGGAAGCCCACCAGGGATCCCTTGGGCACAGGGAAGATGGATCTCCATCTCCTCCCTGCTCTCCTACCTGCAACACGTAGCCCTCCCGGGCGCTCTGCTCCCGGCCCAGAGCCACTTTCAGCTGATCCTGCAGGTGCCGGTTCTGCTCCAGGAGCTCCAGGGCCTCCTTCTGCTTCTGCTCCAGCTGGAGAGACACGAACAGAGACAGCGTCCAGGGAGTGGGCAGGGGATCAGCCATAAGGAACAAGTGGCTCGGAGGGGACACAGAGCAGAATTAACGGAGCTTTTGATGGCACCACTGCTCTGCTCTGCTCTGGGACCTGGATTTCATTTTGCCAGGAAAATCCCACCCCTCTGAAAGAATTTATTTATGCAACAGTGTAATTCGCAAAGCTCAAGGATGAACGGCACCAGCTCGTGCCAGGCACGACCCTGGCAAATCCCAGCCCAGTTCAGCTCGGTGATATTCCTGGCTACTCTGTAAGAAAAGGTTACCCTTTTCATTCCCACTAATACACCTTAATCCCAACTAACAACAACCTCTGTTATCCCAGGCACGGAACTCTTCCAAGTGAGCTGAGTCTCCTCCATTCTTTTCCAAAAATCTTAAGACTATTTGATGTAGGCTCCACAAAAAGGGAACCTTTGTGGTGTGTGCTCAGCTCATGGCAGTTTATAAATGCAGACACAAGTCTCTATAGCTGCAGGGGCACAGAGGATTAGGAGCTTGAATTTGTAGTCTGGTTGATACAGTTTGATCATACCCATTTTGTCAGAGACAGGCTGGCTACAACCACCACAAATCAGGCTGTGTTGGCTCGGAGGGGTAAGGAAGCACCAGGCCATAAGGACAGCCCTTTCTGCAACTGTGGAAAGTTGAAAGCTGCTGGCAGGGCTGAACAGGAATGGATGCAGATCTGTGCCCTGCCAGCTCCCCAGAGAACCTACAGCATCCTTACTACTTGCTATTATGAAGGAGGAATATTTGCAGCTATTTTTAAGCCTATATCACTCTCCCCACAGTCACCTCAGTGACCTGAAGGCCATTCTGGCAGGCAGCCTGCACCCTACACACCCTTTACCTCCTTCTCCAGCAGCGTGGTCAGGTGCTGCTTCGTCAGCCCCTCTTCCCGGTCCTCGGCGTGGGCGAGGTGCAGGGGCGTGATGGGGATCTGCTTCTCCTCCCGCAGCGGGGTGGTCTCCACCTGGTGCCAGCGCTGCTCGATCTCCACGTGGACGTTCTGTGGTTTGATGTCTGCTGGGACGGGCAGGATCCTGTCCACCTCCATCCTCAGCGCCTCTTCTGGCCCTGCCCCGTCCACGGCATCGATCATCTCGAAGCGCTTGCGCCGCTCCTCCCGCCGCCGGGCCCGCTCCCGCTCCAGCTCTCCGGGGTCGGCGTCGGCAGCTCCGCTGTCCCTGGGGAAGGCGGCCGAGGCGCTACTGGAGGAGTCTGCAGCGTTGGCACGCTCCTGCACCAGGGCCTGCTGGATGGGGCGAAATTCAGCCCAGTCAAAGGTCTTGGACCGTCCTTCTCGTCGGCGTTCCCGGGCACGGCTCCGCTTCTGCTCCGTGTCCAGCTCGGCTTGCTCCGCATCCGGCTTCTCGCTGGGCTTTGGACCAGTCTCGAAGGAAGAGCCTGTTTTGCTTTTCTCTTCCGGCAGCGAGCTGTGAGGACAGAGAGAGGGTGAAGGGAAGTGTCAGTGGGTGCTGGAGACAGCCAGGAGCTCCCATGCATGCCTCCAAGAGCCGGGTGGAAAAGGGCTGCTGGAAGCCCAAGCCAATGCCACGTGGGTGCCCCCTACCCCTCCTTCTCCCCTCGCCCCTCAGGCGCAGGAGCTGGTGCTGCCCTTCCCCAGGATGTGCTGGTGTGCAAAGCCTTGGTGCAAGCAGCCCTAGCTGCTCCTGGGACACCCTGGCACCCGGAGAGTGGCTGATCCCAACCTTGTTCCTCCTCGGCAGCCACACTGGGACCAGTGACCATGAGCAAGCATGGGTCTCCTCAGCAACCCATGGCTGAGGCAGAGACCCCAGACTGTGCTGTCAGAGGTTCCAACAGCTCCTCCAGCCCCCCCAGCTGTGGGGCTCCATGCACACCTCAGTTGGCACAGCCATAGTCACATGCTTGTGGGAAGGATGCCACCAATCCCACCAAAGCCAGGCTGGCTTCGGAGCTGTGGGGTGGAGAAGCACAGAGCAGCTCTGAGAGTCTTGGGAAACAAGGGTAAGGCTCCCCTTCAGCTTGCAAAAGTATTAATGGGTCCATAACTTCTCTGTGCCACTATCTGCACTGAAGGCACAGACCTCCCCAGGGCACCCAGCCCCACAGGCAGCATGGGCAGCCCCCCTGGCATGGGCAGGGGTGAGTGCAGCAAGGAGTGCACATTACTCAACACACCACGGAAATCACTGAAAATGCCAGTTTCTCAAGCAAGGAATGATTTTTAGTGCTGAGTTAGAGGGTGGTGGGTAGAGGGGGGAGACATACTCATCAAGCAGGGGAAGTTAATAGGGGAAGGCAATAACATTTCTAACCTACAGATAATCCATAATGCAGTATTTGCTTATTAAATATGGACATGCCAGCCCTGTAACATGCAGATCAAAATTAAACCAGAAAACAGCAGTATGCTAAGTCTGTGGAGGAAATCCGTCCCAAGGGAGTAGTGGGCCCTTGCTGAACTCTCTTTGCTACCCAAAGCTCCAAAAGCTGCCTCCCAAGGCACAGTCCAGCTGCTCAGGCTGACTCCTGGCTCTCCCTGCTTCCAATACAACCACAGCATCCCAGCAGGGACTCAGCAAGCTTTGTGCAAGAGCTGGAAAGCAGCTCACTGGGCCCTTCACTACAAGCTCTGACCCATGGGACCACATGCATGGGGACTGCTGTGATCAGGAAGAGCAGCAGCAGCAGCATCATGGCTTCTCCCACCTCAGAAACACACCCCAGCCCCCAGCCAAGAACCTCATGGATGTGCATATGCCCAAAACAAAGGATGGAGCAGAAGACATGGCTCTGTGTGGACTAGTATCTTCCGATGCACTGTCATCCAGCAGCACTGTCATCCACATGCTCAGTAGAGCTGGGTTTCGAGAGACTCTAGCAGTTATAGGCTAAAACCAGCTCAGAGATAATTCCTTCTTCAGTGCTCTCACTTGCAGCTAATAAAATAAACCCAGAAGGCACGACGATGAAATGTCACTGCTCCTCACCCATGATACTGCACGACTCCAAAGCCAGGCTCTCAATCTGGAGTCAGTTAGTGATTACAGCTGCATTTTAAAGTAAAGCAGGGATGAGACTGAGTCTTAAAATGGAGAAGAGAGTTAGGAAAGAAATGGGGGTCCTGGGGCCTGTCATAGGGTGGTGGGACACAGATGTTTTGCTGCTCTAAATCCCACGTGGAAGAGTCTTGGCATTTCTAGAGGTGACATCTCTCACGAGCTCATTTCTCCTCTGCTGCTTTCCAAAGGGCATGGGATGTGGGTCAGGGAGTAGAGGGATGGCAGCTGGGAAAGAAGTGAAGACATTCAGAAGGTTGACCCAAAGTTTCTCATTTCATCTCCTGTGAGTGCCCCACGGCTATTAATTCTACTCAACCATTTCACATCTCCTTCACCACAGAGAAATTAATTCATATCACACAGGAAGGGGGTGATCTTTGCCTCCCAATGGTATTTATAGGTTAAAATAAAAAAGTTTTTTTTTAATAAGGGTGGGTGTGGGAGTGATGCAAGCTGCAAGCTGAGCACGCTGCGGCAAGAAGTGCACAAAGGTTGCAGGGAACTGGGGTGAACTGGGGATCCCAGCCTCACAAGGGCTGTGAGCCCAACATGGATCCAGTTCTGAAGCAGGCACTTTCGTTCATGGGGGTATTTTCTATTTGCCCCATCATCATTAGCAGACTGTAATTAGTGCCTCTGCAGATTGCAGGGCACTGCTGAGGGCAGGGAGCAGAGCAGCATCTGCTGCCTATGTCGAGTGCTGACACATGCAGCAATGTAAACCATCATTAGGGCTCAATAAACCAAGACAAGGAGTGTTTGGCTGGGTGGAGCCACGGCAGCAGGTTAATGAGACACTGCTGAGGGCTGCAGGAGTGTGTGGGACCATCCTCAGGGCTGGGTGAGCACTGCTGCCCTCCCAGCACACCGAGCACAACACCAGTGGTTGACACCACTGTGCCAACACCTGGCACCCCTCCATGCTGAGCCTTGGGCAGTTTGTCCTTCCAGCAGCCCCCTTCACCCGCTGCTTCCCTGGTGCAGAACGCAACGGCATCCCAAAGCCAGGTGGGACGGGCTGGGATACCCCACGCTGCTGCTGTAAAGGGCTGCCAGGCAGGCACCAGTGAACACAGCCCTGCTGCACACACAGAGCAGGACTCCAGCAACGTGACTAACCCACGGCACCAGCTCGGTGGGAAACCACAGCAGCACACACATCATTCATTCCCTTTTCCCAGCTCAGGACTGGCTCACGGTCTGTTTGTGCAGTGTAACAAGTCACTGCCCAACTGGGACCTGAGCCTGGACCCTCTCAGAGGGAAAGCCAAGTGAAACCACTTTGTGTGGGCTCAGAGCAGGTGCAGACAGTGAGCACAGGGCTATCGTGCTGCAGTAACCTGTGAGCAACCATAAATATATCTGGCTCTTTAAAGGCAGAGAGGTCCCCTCAAATTTTCTTGGTCTTCATCTTTGTATCTAGTCACATCGGAAGATACCAGTGTGGGGAAATCAAGGGTCAAGACCAGGTTGCTCCTTCCCTTCTCTCTGGTTTTTATTTAAAGGGAAAAAAAAAAAAAGGAAGGGGGGAAGAAAAGAAAGAAAAATAAATGGAAACTGCAGGACTTCCCATCCGAGGTGCAGAAAAGGAGGAGCATGCAGTGAATCACGAGATATACAAACCACAGAACGTTAATACAGGAGAGAACACAGTTTTCCAACCTGGGCTTCAGCACGGATAGTTTCAAAGAGAAGTTTTTCCTGGGATTGCATGGAAATCAAACATACACAGGAGTGAGGAGAGAGGCGACTTCCCTGAGACCCCTGTGAAATCCACCAGAGCTCGGGCACGGCTGGGAAAACAGTGGCTGAGGGCTAAGCAGGATGGGGAAGGAGAGGCTGGAGCATTTCCAGGTCAACAGTACTGGGTGAGAAGAGCCATTCCATCAACACAGGAACAAACCTGGCAAAAACCTGCTGGCTGCAGCTACAGTAAGGACAGGAGACGGAGTTAGTAGTGCAGCCATGTCCACGCAGCCTGTAAGAGGTGGCCTGTATGAGTGTGGCCAGCACAGACAGCTGTGAGGAGGCCAGACACCCTGTACACACAGCCAGAAGCGCCCACAGAAGGTACTCTGTGACGCAGGAGGTCCCCTTCCTCTGGCACCGACGCAGGAGGAGACACCAGTGTTACTACAGCTTAAGGGGGATGAGCTGCAGCAGCTTTCTGGAAGATCAGAAGAGGAGGAAAGATGATTTCCTGGCTGGAGTTTAAAACAGATCAGAGCCAAACAGTTTCTAAACTGAACCCTGGGCTCCTGCTGCTGTGACCCTTAGAGGGGCTGGGCAGCTCATGCTGAACAGTAGCCAGAGGAAAGGGTGAACCCAGCACAACTGAATCCAAGTGATTTCACAATACCTGGTGGGAATCCAGAGGAGCCTTGATATAGGAACAGTATTTCATATTCCTATGCACAAATTAAAACCACATTTTCAACCCTCTTTGAAATCTGCACGTGTAAGAATAACTCTGCATATCAGCATCCCCACAATGTGTATCCAAATTAAGCTCAGAGAGATGTGAGAAAGAGCTGCAGCTTCCAGGAACAGACAGGCTCAGAAAGAGGAAAGAAAAGGGATGAGGGATGAGTTACTCCTGCACAGCAAACCACACAGCTGCAGGGGCTGCTACAGCCCCCCCTTACCTTGTTACATCAGGAGCAGTGGTGGGGCGAACGTGTTTCATGATGGTCTGGATCCAGTTGCGGCGGATGCCCGACGTCATGGCAGAGAGGGTGAACTCCCCTTCCTTTGTCTACAGAGAGAGAGAGAACAGCTCAGAGCAGGTGACTGCACCCACCAGCAGCTTCCCAACTCCCCAGGACCACCCTGCACCCATCCCCGAGCCCCCACTGCTTGCTGGCTACACAGAGGTCAAACCCAGCCCCTCTGTCCCCCAAGCACACTCCCAATGGGAATTAGCATTTCTCAGCAATCAGGCTGATCCTGCCATATGTGAGACCCTAAGGCTGTGACAAAATCTTCCCTTTTCCCCTTCCTTTTCCAACAGCCAAAAAACTGGCTCTCAAACCCAAGGAGACAGCTCTCTGGAGCACTGTAGGGGGATGCTGAGTGGCCTCTCTTGGGTGTTTGGGGAGATGTTCTCTTTGTCATGGACAAGCACCCCCATCAGCCGTCCTGCAGGTGGACTCTTCCTCCTCCCCACATTTTCCTTACATGGATCTGGAAGCCGTAGTTCCGCTGAACTGGGTACTCAGTGACATCGTAGCACGTGGATAAATCAATTTCTCCATCCAGGTCAGCTGCCTGCAGAGGGAAGAGGTAAAATAAGCCACAAAGCTTTGCAGCCCCAAAGCATGGTGGGCTTGCAGGGAGGCACAGCAGGCCCCTGAGAAGCACAAAGCCCTGAAGGGGCTGCAGGACTTTGGCATCTGGGAATGGGGGCACTGAGGGAGGCAGTGCCCTGCCCAGGATCTGTTTGGGAGCACCAGGAGCTGCCCTGTAATGGGTTGATCACTGACAGAAGACACTTACCTCCTCTGCCACTGAATCCCGGTAGTATCTCAAGCTCTGGTCAGTCAGCACAAACCAGTGCTTCTTCCACTAGGAAACAACAAAGATGGAGCAGTTACAATCCTGCTCCTTCCCCACCACCATATTCATGGCTGCTTGTCACAGGTCGACCGTCAGAGACGCCCTGCAGGAGGCAGCTCGATGCCTGTCCCTCCCAGCTCCAAAAAAGGCTTCATCAAAGCCCATCCATGGGAAAAGGGAGACCCAAACAGGCAGCAGTGCAAGGGACAGTGATGGTTTGCTGCCACCCTGCAGAGTACCAGACGCTGCACGTGACAGGGACACCGTGAGAGCCATGGGGCAGTCACAGCCTCCCCATTAGCTCCACTGCAAGATGAGGCTTTTAGGGACTGCACTTAAAGCCTTTTTAGCACAAAAAAAAAGGAGTAAAACATTCAAGTTTTATCAACAGTACCTAGAAGTTGAGTTGGGAGTCTATTCCTGGCCCTTGCTCTATACAAATCTGCCTCCTGAATGCTTCCAGCACAGGCTCACCCAAGGCAGCTTTCAGTCAATAAAGCACTCACTCCAGCTGCCAATTCCCCTTTGGCTGTCTGTGGATGTGTCCTTGGAACCAGGGGTACCCACAGCAGAGCGTGGGCCACCCACAGCCACAGGCAAATTGCCCTCATTTTCCCTGACAGCTGAGTAGGAGAGAAGGAAATGCAGGGAAGGGGTGGTTTGCAAACAGCCAGGGCCATCCATGCTGCCTTGGCATCAGTGCCCACTCCTAAGGCTCCAATAGAGCAGAACATTCTGCATCCCTTTGGGAATTGGCAGCAGGAAAGTGGCACCAACTGCTTCCCTCAGAGCCATTTATTTATTTATTTATTGCCATTTCCCTGGCACTCAGGAGACTTTACCTGAACCTCATTTCTGACACCAAAGAGGTCACTGGGTCGCAAGGGAGACGAGACTAATAAATAGGGAACAGGAACATGAAACCAGTGCTGCCATCCAAGCTGCCCTGGCTCCCTAGAAACCCACAATATGATATCCACCTTTGAAACCTCCCCAGGACAGAGCAACAGCAATTCCCACTTCAAGAGAGGCCCAATAGTGACCTAGCCAGGACACTGGGGCTCCATCAGCACCGAGAGCTGCCCCATGTGCAGCTGGCACAGGATGTTAGAGCAAGCTCCCAGAAACTAGGACTGACCACAGCACCAAGCACTGACATGAAGGGCAGAGCTTTCTCCTGACTCACCTGCCCATCCTCATACTGCTTTGTCAACCAGCCCTTCTTGAAGTTCAGCAGGTCAGGCTGGAAGAAAGGAGAGAGGGATCAGGAAAGGGAAGAAGTGTCTGTGCCCAGAAGGCAACAGCAGTGAGTTGATAAAACCCAGCAGAGCAATGAAAGAGACCAAAACCAGTTAAATTCATAGAATCATAGAATAGTTTGGGTTGGAAGGGCCCTTTAAAGGTCATCTACCCCAAGCTGAATCATTACACTGCATGGTGGCTAAATGTTTGCTCCCAGGAGGAATGGAGACCTCTGCACAGTTTATTCAGTCTGTTCCCTTCCTATCATTTCTCCTGCAATTTCCTACTGCTACACCAGCAGAACAGAGAAAGGATAAACAAGGAATTAGCAAGACTTCAGGCAGTTTTACCCTCTATTATATATTATGAAAGAAAAATTATGTGCTATTGATGCAAGGCTGTAGGGTTCAAAACAGGCTGAGTTCCCAAGGCTGGAAATACAGGGAATCCGAGCCCTGCACCACCCAAATGACACCTGCTTTTTCCTCCAATGTGGGTGCATGGGGATGTTTAATTCCTGAAAAAAGCAAGCAGGACAGTGTGGGATAACTGCTGCCAGCCCCTCCTCCCAGCCCTGCCTGTGTGCAGGGAAGGATGTGGTGGAAATGCTTTCACTCCCCCGAGGCTGAGCTCCTCCAGCTGCTCCACGTGCTGCAGAGTGGAGGAGGAAAACACAGCAGTGTGTGAAATCCAGCTGCAGCACCTGAAATGGGCTACAGCAAGGACAGCAATGGAAACTGGCTCTGGGAACCTATTCAGTCAAACTTGTGGAGCAGCACATCCCATATCTGAGTGATCCTGTGGTGGTGGGAACCCAGTCCTGCTCCACAAAAAGGGGAGCAGAGGGGAAAGTAAAGTATTGAATTATAGAATGTTTTGGGACGGAAGGAACAGTAAAATCATCCTGTTCCAACACCCTGCCATGTGCAAGGACACCTTCCACTCTCCCAGGCTGTTCCAAACTCCATCCAGCCTGGCCTTGAACACTTCCAGAGATGGGGCAGTCAGAGCTTCTCTGGACAACCTGTGCTAGTGCTTCACCACCCTCACAGGGAAAAATTTCTTCCTAGTATCTAATCTAAACCTGCATGACTTTCTTCACTAGATAATGTGCATTGCCACTTCATATGCACTTCTTACACTTTTTATTCCCACCAAGAATTTAAAAATGACTCTTGTGGCTGTACAAGTCGACAGGAAAAGCTCCAGAACACCAAGCTACTGCATTTTTCTGGTAAGTCCTTGAATAGAAGCTGTCCATCCACAAAAAATGCAACTTGTATTTACAGTAGCTCTGTAATCTATTTGAGATATTAGCAAGTGTATTTATTTTGTCCCTACAGAAGGGTGGTGAGGGAGAGGAGAGTACTTTGTGTTTATTCTGTACTGTTTGCCTCCAGGTCTGGTGAGCATTTGAAATATGCAAAGGGAGGAAAGCTCAGGAGAGAAGGTTCAGCCCTTCCTTGCAGCCTTCATCCCACTCACACCCACTTCCAACTGCATAAACATCAAGGAAATGGCATTAGAAAACTAGGACATGTGTTTGCTCAGCCTGGTCTGTGTCCCTGCCCCTGGCAGGGGAGTTGGAACAAGATGATCTTTAAGGTCCCTTCCATCCCAAACCATTCTGGGATTCTGTGATCCTATGAAAATACCACAGTCATGAATCAGCAGCTGGTCCAAGTCCAGAAACTCGACTGACTCTCTGCTGAGGTAGAAATGCCCTGCTGCAGCCTCTGCTGGGGGACACCATGGGGCAAAGAGGGGCTCTGGCCAGGTGAGGTGACCCCAGCACTTCTAGGGTGACCTATAGCATGAGTGTCTGACACATCACACAAAGCACTGAGGAAATGAGGTATTCCAGGGGAAAATAACCAGAGCAGGGTCTGCTTCCCAAGATGCTGCTGTACTCTAAGGAAAAGTGCTCCTCACAAGACTCTGAGTTTTAATTTCTCCAACAGGCAAAAAGTGTGGCCCTTCTCCAGCTGAGCCCCTGAGACTTTCAGCATTGGTCACACCTGGTTCAGGTCCCTGAACCTGCTCCAAGTCCGAGTGTATCCCCTATCCCATGTGCTGGCTGTGAGGAAAGCAACAACAGTCCAGTTTTTGTGGGACCTTCTGGGAAGGGCTTCTCGTGTCCTTCCCCAAGGCAGGGGACACCCCCCTGGTGGCTCACCGTCATAGAGGACTCCGTGGACCTTCTGTCCAGAGACTTTGCCCGGCGGTGTGGGGACAGAGGTGACGCAGACACGTCCAGGATGGAGCCCACGGCTGCTCCTTCACAAGTGAAGTCCTGTGTGAACAGCATTAGCCCAGATCAGTGCAGGAACTAGGACAGAGTCCTGCTCTCTTGGCTCATGGCATAAAAATCTGCTTTATTTAAGGGGCATGTCAGACTCAGAACAAGTGTCATTTCCTTGGCAATACATTTTTTTGTCCTTTCAGGCATTAATTTGTTCCCATTATACCCAAGCATATCTGGAACTCTCAAACATGTTTCTTTTGTTACTTCATCCTATCCTGATGTGTCCTGCCATGCCAGATCTGAAGCTTCCCTTTGTATTATGAAGAAAGAAGAGACAGCCTGATTTTCCACTCCAATCTACACCTGACCCAAGGGAACAGAGCAGGAAAATTTGCACAGACTGAGCACACACAGAAGTTCGGCTCCTGCAGGAGATGCCTGCCAACTCCAAATCCACATCCAGGGATAAACTCTGTAGCTAAACCTTCTATCCTGGGCTGTAGGAGTCCAGGTTTTATCTTTCAGGATTCCCTGGCTGAGCACCTTACCCGTTTCCGTGGGAAAACCCTCTTCTCACTCCTGCCCTGCCGCGTCTCGCTGGACAGGGCGGCGCCTCCCGGCACGTTCGTTTCCATGTGCTCCGCGTTCTCAATATCCAGTGCCTCGAATTTCTCAATCACCTGGGATCTCCTGGAAAACAGGGACAAAAGGGAAACCAGAGATGCTTTAAACACAAGAGCAGCAACTGCGTGGAGCTGTACAACCCCACAAGTTTAAGGTCGCAGAATTGCTCGACCCAGAGTTCATGCACACCTGGCTTTTGGTCCCTGTTCCTCTGTGAGCTCTGGCATGGCCAAATCCAGGGTAAAAACCCTCACCTGACATCATTTTACCCACAAGGAGGGCAAAAACCTCACATTATTCAGCTCTGCACCTAGAAGAAGTTACATCTTCTTCAGTAACTAGAAACCCCTCACAAAACCAGCAATAACTTCTTATTTGGGAATTTTACAGACCCTTGGGAAATTTGGATTATGGAGCAGCTTTGGCTTAAGCTTTGCCCCTACTGGGGCTCTCAATAGCTCCACAGAGCACTGACATGTCAGACTAGCTGGGGTGCAGAGGTAAGGGGTGGCTCTGGGTCCCCCAGTGTGTCCACTGCAACAGGAACCCTCTGGAAACTCAGCCCAACACAGGGAACAGCCACAGGATTGCATGGAGCAAGGGGTGTCCATAGGTGCCCCCAGACCACAGTTCTGGCTCACAGGATGCACCAGCTGAAAGGGCCTGAGGAAATGAGGAGCACCCTGTACCACGGTAGGGCGCTCCCTAAAGAACCTGGGGCCTTTCCTTCCTCTTAACTGGGCTGGAAATCCAGTCTGGACATCAGGGGACACGACCTGGGCTCTCAGACACTGCCCTGGTGGCTCATTGCACTGTGGCACTTGTGTCTCTGAGGATGGAGAACTATGAAGAAATGTGGATGGAGCAGGAGCCAACCCTGGATCAAACCCAAATGGGATTCTCTTAAGGACGAGCAAACAGGTGGAATTAGAAATGCTGTTTCAGCATGAGAAGCTGCTCCCTGACCCACAGGAGAGGAATTTCCAAAGAACTGCTCGTGTCTAAGTCTGTATTCCCGGGGGTTCAGGAAAATATCAGCCTCAGGTCTTCAATCACAAACTGGGAATATAAAGCAACCCACCACCAGCACATGCCAGCTGTGCTCTGAGCTGTGAGGCTAAAGTTCCATTTCAAACCTCCCCAAAAAGCTCTGTCCAGGTGGTTTCTTGACACAAAATTTGGACCCACATGTGCCACATGGAAACTTGGGGCTGCTTGCTCTGCGTGAGCCTCTGATGTGCATGAAAATCACAATGGCAACCACATGAGGGATAACAGGTTATCCAAAGTAAAAACATTTTAAACACTTCTCACAAAGAGGAACAGCAGGTTAAGGGTTCAAAAACCACGAGATGTTCAGTTTTCAACCAATATTTGCACCAAATTCTATAAATGAGACAACCAGTCTGAGCACATCCCATCCCCTGGGGGGCTGGGGCCCTCCACTGCTGCTCAGAGCCAGGCTGCCAGGACACAACCAAAGAGGAAGGGACAAAATTAGTGGGGAAGACGTTGCTTTGTAAATTTAAAGATCTTGATGCTTTTAGGGGACATCTGTTCAGCCCCTGCTGCCTCCCAGTTTGCAAACTGGGAGTGGGTAGATCCCAGGCTCGTGCAGAGCTCCCGATTTCCCTGGGATGTTCTGCTCATGAGAAGCCTGACATGGGCCAGACTGTGGAGCATAAATCCATGTTGTGTTCACTGACAAACAGGGAATTGTTCTGGAGTCACATTCTTTTAACCCTTTTTATACTGGCCCAGCCTTCTCTGAGTCTCGGTTCAGGAGGGAGGAAAAGGTCCATGAATTAACATTGTCTGTGCCCTATTAGGTGAAGGTCTGAAGAAAAACAAATCAAGAGGGAAAAAAAAAAAAAGAACAAAAACCCAACCAAAAAAAACCATAAAAACAAAATCAAAAGCAGGTTGATTTCTCATGAAAGGGGCTGCACCACCAGGTTGTTCTACGGCTTGAGATTGAGATGAGATGGTAGCGAAGCAGGCGAAGTAAAGGTGGACACGTCACACAGCAACACAGCAGGAGAAGGTGGAGAGCAACAAGACCTGGAAGAAAACAAGGCTGGAAAATGAATGAACAGAAGAGGAAATTATATATCTGCATCTACATACAAAACAAAATCAAAATCATTCCAGTCATTCGTCATCGAAAAAGGGAGGAGAAAAATAAATCACTGCAACCAAATCACAGCCCCAAGGGTTAATATCATCCAGATTACAGGAAAGAATCTTTTTTTTTTTCCCATTAGATCAACATTTCTGAGAGGTTACTGCCAGAGATCCTGGAGGGACAGGGAAGGAAGGGTTCTCCTCCCCTCCCCACGTGTTGGATAGAGCTGCTCCCTCTGCACAGCAGCTCTGGGTGAACAAAACAAGGCTGGGACAGGTAGGAAGAAGCTTTTTAAAAGCTGCAGTGCCATTTAGTGCTTTTCAACTACAAAAGCTCATCCCAAGGAATTCCTTGGCCATGCAGGCTGTTAATTGTTTCCAGGCCACTAAATCCAGGCTGCAGATCTCAGCTGTTAGTGGAGGGGGTGTGCAGTGGGAAGGAAAACTCAAAAGACCAGCACGAGCTGTCATTAAAGTGATTTTTTGATTGGAAGAAAGGCCTTTATTTTTATTGGATTCATTCATTATTTAGTATCAAGAAAGATAGTGAGTGTCAGGAAAAGGAAGAGGCATTTCCCAAGAGGTCCACCAGAATGAAGAGGATAGCTTTACAAGGAAAAAAAACTGTATTTGGGAGAGCAGAAGCTCCTCTGTTTGGGGAGAAGCAGAATTCAGAGCAGAGCTTTACACCTCAAGAAACTCCAGAGAAGGAATTTGAGCGAGAAAAGTCTTTTAAGCAATTTCAGGCAATTCTGCTATTAATTGATGCTAGAAATACACCTCAGCCCCTGACCACACTCCTACAGCAGATGTGGCTGACACCACAGTGAACTCTTACCAGTGTGAGAAGAACATGGGATCAACTGGGAAAGCTGTGATTTTACAGGCTGCACCCCTTGAATTGTGCACAAAAAACCAAATTTGTCAAACAATCCCTGAGATGTGCAGGGATTTATCCCTGCAGCTGCAGAGTCCCTCTGGCATTGGGGACTGCTCTCTAAGGACATTCCTGAAGCTCTTTTCAGCTGTGATTTTTGTGTGCAACACCTCGAGATTCATCCATGGGGTTTCCAAAGTGCTGCCCCTGCCCTTCTGCCCTAGGGATGGGTCTGAGAAGGGAGACTGGAGATGGCTTGACCTCTCTGACCTCAATCCCTGTCCCCCAGCCCAGTGTGACATCCTGGGGGGTGCTGCAGCCCCATCCTGCCACGTGCCAGCAGAGGGAACTCGCACTCTGCTGCTCCACCAAAATCAGGAGATTATCTCCTATTTCCTGAATCCTGGTTCTAAGTGGCTGCAAGCTCAGACATCTGCATGGGGCATGGAGGCAGAGTCAGGTATAAATGGTCAACACAGAAAATTCCTGGATTAAATCAGGTAATATTTCTTGTGATAAGGAAACGGGATGAGAAACCTCACAAATGGCTTTATCTGGAGCAAAGCCTGCAGGTGTGGCACTCAGGATGCAACACTGGCTACCTGAAATAATTCTTTTCCATCCACAGCTCTGACGCTTGCACTGATTTACACACAAAAAAAAAAATGGGAGGAAGAGCTGAAAATACCAAGAGAATCTGAGTGTGTTCATTTGGCTGCACTGAAGGGCAGATCTGCACGATGCCTGGGTGGTGCCTGTGGGGTTGCCATGGGACAAGTGTTCCCAGACATGTTAGTGGGTTACTGAGAAGGATTATTACAAATGGTGTTAAACCAGGGGGAAAAGCCAACCCCACAGCATGGAAATGAGTTACTGTATCTGCCTAACCTCAAACAGCACAGTCTGAGCTCAGAGGAGAAAAATGAGAGGGACATGGGGACTAAGTAAACTCAAGTTAAAAAGCAGCCAAGCCAAGCTGAGCAGGGTGCTGGGGAATGTTAATTCTCTGGTGCAACACTGGACCGTGTCTCTGTGCCTTGTTGAGTCCACTGAGCTCCAACATGGCTGTCCCAGCTCCAGGACACAGGGCCTCTCCACCCACACCACCTGCACGGACAATTCCCAGGTTACCAGAGGAGAAAACAAACGTGCCCATCCCTGAACACCCACAGAGCCATCCCTGCTCATGGCACAATCCTCCAGCACCGTGGGCTGTGACCCACGGCCAAACCCTCTGGCAGGTGGGGACCCCTCCCCCTTCTCTCTGCCATCACCCCCTCCCAAAAGCTGGACCAGGTTGAGCCCCGTGGGCAGCAAGACCCCAGTGCCTGGTGCAGCTCCTGCTCCTCTCCCTGCACCCGTTCTGCTCTGATAAAAGCCCTGGGCTGATACAGGGGAATTGCTGCCAATACTGATAAAGCAAAAATACTGTTAACAGTCTGAGCCAGGCTGGGAAAAACAGACTTTCCCTGGAAAAAGACACCCAGCAGCAGGCAATGAATTGGGGTGACATTAAAAAAGGACAGACTCTGGCAGCAATGTCCTCTCCCAGGCCCCGTTATCTGTTATAATTCTGCGTCCCAACTCCATGCAGGATGATTCCAGTGCTGCAGGATACCCCAGGGCAAGGGACTGTTGGCACTGGAGGAGTGCACTGCTCTGTCATGCTGGGGACAGGCACTGGCCAGGGCATCCTGTGCAAGCAAACGCAGCAGAGACACAATGTCACAGGCAGCACCAGCTCAGCCTGAAAACCACCAGCTTTTTCTCAGTCCTGTCCCCAGCCAGGATGGCCAAGGTGGTATCCTCCTCCTCCTCCATCCTGGAGAAAAGCCAATTCCCAAGGCAGACAAAGCCAAACCCAAGCTTTCCTCATTTATTCCCAGTCCAGAACTCCCTGCACACACTCTGGGCCAGGCTTGGGATCCTCCTGCTGACTGATGGCACCAGCACAAGGCTGTGCTGCACATCCCAGACCTGCTCCCAGCTCTCGGAAGCCAGTCTGGAAAACAGTCCTTAAGGGGCTGGGAAGGAACAGAGGAGAAGCTCCTACTGAAACTGTGCGAGAGAGAACATGCCCGGAGGAGAACCAGGGCAGGAAAATCAGACTGGCAGGCAGCCCTCTTGCCCAGGGCCTGTCTCCCAGTTTGCTCCACTGCCCTCACTGCACAAATGTGTCTCTCCCAGGGCGAGTGGAGCCCATCCTTGGCCTCGCCCAGAGGGCACCCGGCGCGCGCTGCGGGCGCCCTCCCCGTCCTCCTCCACACTAAGCTGTTTTGCAGCCTGCTGAGCCCAGCCTTGGCACTGCACCCACCTCTCCCTCCTCTCCCAGATTAATGCCGTGACATTTTGAAACCTCTCTCAGCTCATTAGGCAGTTGCGTAAGGCACCTGGCACTAACGCCACTAGGAGAGCTAACCTAATTAATGGCGCGGCTGCCAGCGTGTGCCGCGCTGGGAGGGGCCAACAGGGTGGGCATCCAACACCACCCAGCACCAGGGCAGGTTTAGATTAAATACTAGGAGGAAATCCTTCCCTGTGAGGGTGGCGAGGCATTGGCACAGGTTGCCAAGAGAAGCTCTGGCTGCCCCATCCCTGGAAGTGTCCAAGGCAAGGTTGGACGGGGCTTGGAGCAACCTGGGATAGTGGAAGGTGTCCCTGCCCATGGCAGGAGGTTGGAACTGGATGGGCTTTAAGGTCCCTTCCAACTCAAATCATTCTATATCCCCAGAGCAGCCAGGCAGGGTGACACCTGCCCACTACCACTACTGAAGATATCCCACCACCTGGCCAGCATGGATGGGCAACCTTAAACCCAGGAGCACTGAAAAACAAAGAAGCTCCACACACCAAATTCCATCTGCTCCATCCAGGCTGCGCTGGGGACGCAACCTACTGCTGATGGAAGCATGCAAGGAGATAAGCCACTCATCCCTTACCTTCTCTCATTCCCAAAGAGCCGGGCCACTTCTTCTCTCCCAGGGCTACGAGCCCGGGTTCTCCGCTCTAGCCGCTTCCTCTCCACCTGGAAGGCCTCACGATTACTGATCCTAATGGCCTTGGGGACGTCGGCCAGGGTGGTGTACTGCCGGCTGGCTTTAAAAGAAAGGGGACGCCCCGATTTCTCAGCTCCCCTTCCTACATCTCTGTTGTTGGAGTCCTTGTGCATGGGGCAACTGCTCTTCGAGTCCAAGGAGTTCAGAGAGAAGCTGTGAATCATTCGGTCGCCTGATCGGATACCTGGGGAAGGAAAGGGCTGGGCATGCTCCTGTGAGGGCGATTTGGGATAACTGTACCTGTTGTTCGGGGTGCTGGGGCTGGGTGGGCTTGGTGGGGGTGGCAGTTGCTGCTCTTCCAGCTTCGAGTCTTGTTTGGTCTTCTCCAAGGAGAAGTACCCGCTCTCGACACGCGTCTTCCGCCCGCAGTCTATCCGGTCTCCGTTCATGGAGCTCTCCTCTAAGGGACAGAGAAGTCACCGTGCTTGGTTTCAAGTCCAAGTTCTGCTTTTAAGAAAGAAACACCCTGATTCCACCCAGGACAGGGGCAGGTGTGAGAGCAAAGTTGGTCTGGGCACCAGCCCTGTGCGGTGCTACCTCCTTCACCCTTGGCTTTTCCACCCTGACCAGCCCTCATGTCCATGGAGATGATGGGATAGTCTGCAGGGAACTGGGGATGCTGATCCAACCCTTGGGCCAGGTTCATACAGGTGAAAGAACTGAACTTTCAAACCAAGAAATGGGCAGCTGCAGTCACAGCTCTGTACCCATTTCCTTCCCAGCCTGGCAGGAACCACAGCTCCATGGGTGCAAGGCAATGGACATCTCACTGAAGAAAACATTCCCCATCTGAGTGGGAAGATAAGGGAAAAGTCTCCAGCCCTGCAACTGGTCCCCAGCCCCCACTGTTCTAGGGTGAACAATGGCATGACCACCACAATGCTACACCAGTGCTGGCATCCCCATCTCTCACCTTCCTTGCTGTCCAGCACGGGATCCTTCATGGAGCTGGCAGCCCCAGCCTGGCCTTGCACGGGGCTTTGGGCTGGGCCAATGCCACTGCCCCCATCTGCTTGGTCTTTGCCCCTCATTTCTTCCTGCCAGAGCGTGGACTTGGTGGCAGGGACCTTCTCAGCGCTGGGAATGTTGCTGCTGGTCACAGCCATCTTAGCAGGACCAGGCTCCTAAAAAAACCAGTTGACACAGGAAGTTAGAGAGCTTGCCCCAACTCCACACTGAGGGTCCCCAAGGGCTCGGCCCCGAGGTGTGAGTTCCACACAGCTTGGGTGCTGCCCATGACACCTCACAGCGGGACGGGGTGGGACAGTGACATGTGTCAGTGCTTTACGCCCTTTTAAAACATTCCCCATCATCTTCAGTGCTTCTCTGCTAACAAAGAGATCTGGAGCCCACCAGATGATGGATGATGCCCCCTTGGTGGGCACAGCCCAGCCAGCCCAGGTTCAGAATGTGACCCAGAAGAGGCAGCAGTTTTCCCAACTCTTTCCTTGGCTTTGTTCATTAGCAGATGTTTTGCTGTTGTCATATTAAACTTCTGCATTCACAGATTATTTTTCTTAAAGCCACCCATAAATCAATGACAATTAACTCCCCTTTGGACTGTGGGAAGTTTTCCAGCTGTTTGTTCCCTTTCCGTGGAGCAGGGGGAATACAGGACTGCACAAACTGACAGCTGAAAGCTGGAAACAAGGGCTGCAAAGAGCATCCTCTCTATCCCCTCCTCCCACATCAGGTGGGTTTTAGCCCTGCACCTCCATTGGCATTTGCAGGGCTGGGCTGGAGACACCAGGGATCTCCCAGGGAGTGGGTCCTGGCTCCACACACAGCCATGACAAGCAGCAAATGACCTCCATTTTAAAAATATCCCCTTGGGAAATTTCACACTAAAGGAATGCAGTGCTGGAGGTAAATGATCCAGAGTTCACGGGGATCCTGCTCAAGCAGAGGATCAGGCCAATCTCCAAGGTCCCTTATATTCTCCTTCATTGATCCAAGCCCAAAGCTAATCACCAGCTCAGGATATATATCTTTATATATCTCTTACACACACCCCCATGTAATTATTTGTAGATATGTATTTAATTAGGCAGAGATGTGAGCCAAAAAGAAGTCTGTGAGGGAGCAGAGACATTAACTCTCTGCTGCTCAGGGGTATGAACAACTCCAAGAGGCAGAATGAACCAAAATCAGCAAAACCGGCCTCTGGTTGCACAAGGTATGTCTGGGCACGCTCTGCTTACCTGAGCCTGCCACACCCCTGTGCAAACCCAGGGCAGAGCCTCAAATCCCACATTTCAGCCCCAAACCCTGCCTCAAGTTCCCATGGGCAGCAGGCAGGCACAGGCATTCCAGTCTCTCCTGTTGCTGGAGCATGGCAGAAGCTGCAAGAGAAACCTGCCCTTTTCCCCCTAAAATTGCAACCTGCTTGCAAAGCAAAGTGAAAACACCTAACACTCCCTGTCCAAAAATCTGCAGCAGGAGCGGTATTCCCTGCATTGCTCCCACCCTGGTGATTTTGCAGAGGGATGATGCAAAATGATGGGGGGAGTTGAAAATTACCTTGATGCTCCAAGAGCATCCAGTTGTAACCAAGGCCTGCTCTAACACAGAGAAGCAAAAGCTATGCAGAGTGAAAAAAAGCAATAATATAAAATTCTTTTTTTATATCACAAAGGTGTTCACCCCTCCCTAAGCAGCTCTAAGACATGATCTACTGCCTGATTAGTGCATGGCCATCTCTAGGAAGAGTGCAAGCTTTTTCCACCAGCACATGGAGGGCAAGCTGAACAGCAGCCAGCATCAGGAGAAGCCATTTCACAGAGGAGAATTCGGTGTTGATTGTCTCCTCAGCATCCTCCTTCCTTCCCTGGACCAGCCACCTGCATCAGCAGGATCTGGGAGACAGAGGAAAGATGCTGCTTCTGCCTTTGCAGGTTGCTCCTAAGTGCCTGGCACAGCACAGCATCCATCAGCAGCAGCTCCCACATGGAGGTTGGTTTTGCAAAGTGAATTTGAACCTTTTTCCAGCACCATGGGGATGGAAGCCATGGGGTGGAGAAAGTGGAAGGAGGGTAGCAAGCAAGACAGGGTGGTCTGTCCCAAGGCAAGAGGGCAGTGTGCCACAAGGGTCCCTGGTCCCCATCCCCAAGCACCTGGGGAGCCCATCTGCCCACGGGGAGCCGGCATCCTTCCCACAGCCTCTTCCCTTATTTGGTGCTCAGGAGCTCAGGCCCTGTACGGTTTCCAAGAAGTTGCCATGGTGATGAAACGTAACCCAGAATGATGTTTTTCTGGCTCTGCGCCTCTTGTCGTCTCCACCCTGTCCCCCTCCTGAACCCAGCCTGGGTTTAGTGGTGCACCCTGGCCAGGGTGAGCATCCCTGCCCTGCTGCATCCACTCCCTGGGGTGCCCCAAATGCAACAGTCCTCTTCTTAGGAACTGAGGACTGACAACTCATAACATGAAGGGAGGAGGCATCTTCCCTGGAGCATCACCAGAGCCAGCACTTGAGGGGCTGTTCAGGCTGCGGGGACTCCAGACCTCGGCAAGGGATGGCTCAGACTTACAGCTTGGTGGACAAAAAAGGATCATCCCCCCCATTAACTTCTTTTTACCATTGCCCAGAACATCTTTATTCAGTGGAGTGATGAAAACTTATTCAAACAAACACTGTACAAAACCCATCCATGGCCCAGTTTGCACCAGGGCCATCCTTGGAACTTCATCAAAGAGGACCTGAAAACCAAGGCTCAGGGGAGCCCTGACCACGGCTCAGGGGAGCCCTGATGCTGGTTTTGGTCCCTGGCAAGGCTGGAGGAGCCCTCCCAGCTGGTCCCCTGTGGTGGTGGGACACACACCCAGAGGTCAGGCGGCCTCAGGGACACGGCTGTTCTCAGCCCCGGCAAGGGACGAGGGTGGCCCTGGGGTCACGTTCCCCATCTGTGGGATTGTCCCCCATTCCAGCCACGTGGGAGCCAGGCAGGAACGAGTGAGTCACGGCCGGCCCCACTTTTTACCATTTATAGTCAAAGTGAGCACGAAGCCACTGCCGGGTCCCTGGAGAGCCCAGCTCCGGCCCCGGAGCTCCCAGCCTGGCCCTGGCCTTTAGTATTTTCCTTTCATTCCCATTATCTCTGGGGTCATCTCTAAGGGAGTAACTGTAGCCCGATGGAATTTCATCCTGTTTCTGACGAAAAGGCCCATGAACAGCACCTCTCCCTGGTCCCCCATAGGGACCATGTGGCTTTGTGGCCACTCCCAGGATTGTGTGCAGGGGTGGCACCACAAAACAGCACACAGGGGGCAAAACATGGCCCCAAAGCAGCCAGGAAAGCAGGATTGTGTGACCCTGGGAGTGATGACCAGGAATTAATTTGCAGCGATCTGTTGTTCTGGTTTGCCCCAGCTCTCACCCTCCACACAGGCAGCATCAGAGGGCTGGTGATCCTGATGGCTTGGGGGGATCTACCCCAGGACCAGAGCAAGGCCATGGCCCTGAGAGGGAGGCAAGGGACTGGGTGACAGTGTGTGTGTGTGTCCCTGGGTTACCTGGGGAGTTGGGGGCTCTACCTTCCTCTTCTTCTTCTGATTCTGCTTGTTTGTCCTGGGATAGACGATCAGCATCTCCAGCCACCTGCAGGCAGAGAAGCAGAAGGTGAGGTCTGTGCCACAGGGACAGGAGTGATGCTGACCTGGTCAGGGTCAGCTTGCTGAACAATACCCAGAAACCATCCCAACCAGCTCCTGGGGGAAAAACAAGGCAGGAGAAGAGGGATGACCCCGGGGTGCTTTGGCTCAAACCCTGCTCTCTGCAAAAGTGAGGCCACAGCCAAGGCTGACATGAGGCAGGGATTCAAGGATCCTGAAAGACAGTGGAGAAGGACAGAGCCTCCAGCAGGACCGTCCCCTTGAGCGATGCCAACACCCGCACACTGCAGACAAAGTGCTTTTGTCCAAGGAAGAGCAGCATGAACTCGGCATTGAGAAGTCCTGTGTCCTCCCACCGTGGCCTGACAACCTGCCCCCGCATCTCTGAGAACTCCACAGGGATCCCTGGACCACTGGGAAACATTCCCACTCCAAATGTCCCTGCTCCCCTTTCCTTCTCCCCCCACTTTGCATGCTGCTGCTGTAAAGCATTCAGAGATGACAACATCAAGTGGGGTTTGGTTAAGCAATGAACGCCAGAAGCACAGAATGAACGTAAAACCAATTCTCCCCCAGCCAGGGAAATCTTCCTGTCGTGCTGCAACTGCAAACAAAACCAGCCTGGCTTGGCCCCAGAGTGGGACTGCTGGGGGATGATTAATGCCTGCAGTCAGGAGCAAAAGCACTGCTTCAAAACCCATCGCTGGGCTGATGAGCAATAAATCAGCCCCACCTCACTCCACAATGCCTCTCCCTCCCACGGCAGGCAGGACCAGCAACAAAGGCTGAGCTGGGAACCAGAGCGTGGGGAGAGGGTGGAGAGAGCAGGCCATGGGGGCTGGCCATGGTTTGGGGCAGTCACTGCTCCTGCCAGGGAGGAGAGGAGCTCGCTCCCCTGTGCTGTGATTCCCACATGGCTCTGCATCCTGGCTCCACAGCCTCTGCAACACATCACTGTGAGTGGGGCTGGGGGGACAGGTTTGCCAACCCAAGGTTCACCTGTGCTCGCTTGTCTCAGTAGGGCAGGGAAATTGCAATTCATGAAAGTACTCATCTGGTCAAAATCACAAATTCTTGGAAGTAAAATGTCTATTTCAACAAATATTTACAGAACTAGGGGAGTCTCAACCGAAGATAAGGTTTGGAAACAGAAATCTCAGCAGAAAGTGCTGACTCTGCTGCTGCCAGAGCTGGGGGAGGCGGGAGATGCTGTGCCTTGGGAACACTGGGAAAGAGCAAGTGTTCATCCCTTCAACTTCCTGCTGGAGTTTCAAATGTCAAATTCTGGGAGGGAGGCACTGAGCTTTGGGCACTCCATGTGGGAAAGGCTCTCAGGTGAGCAGCAGCACAGCCACACTGTCACTGTGTGCTGGCAGCTCAGCTCTCCAGGACTCTGCACATTCACCAGCACCAGCTTCAACCCCAGCTGGCATGTGAGTGATGGAAGAGGATGTTTCTAGGTCACCACCCAACACCTGGAGTTCAGAAATTTACCCGTTTTAGTGATCTAATCTTCAGTGTCACTGAGCCACTGTATTCCTTTGATATTTTAACCATCCTTGGAGGTGAGATGCTTCCCTGGGACCAGGAAGGTGGGGAGCATCCACCTCATGATTCCACATCTGCCCAGGGATGGATGAGGACCAGAGGGTGTATGGCACTCAGGGCTGGACATGCCAGCCCCAGAATTATGGGACCTGTGCCAGTGGGTTGGGTGCCTAAAATGGGATGAGATGGGATGGGATGGGATGGAATGGGATGGGATGGGATCCCTAAAAGCACTGCGGGGTCACCGCAGCACCCATCATGAACCCCAGCACCCAGGATCAGCCTGGGTATGCACAGCCATAGCACCCTGCCTTGGTCAAGGTCCTACCCACCTTCCTCTTCCTCCTGGCTAATGGAAGAGATTAGAGCTGAGCCCCAGCTCTGCACTCACCCACTGATGATCTCCTTGTTCTCGGCCCGGATGAAATGCTCCTTCTCTGGTGTCAGGATGCACAAGGAGAACTTCTGCCCCGTCCGGCTCTCCCCATCCACCACGTCCGTGCACTGGTTCATGTTGATGGTGCCCTGCGGGAGGGTGGTTGGCTGGAAAGGACAAAGGAGCAACATTAAGGAGAGAAGAGCAGAGGAGTGCAGAGCTGAGCCCTAAAACCTCTCCTGGAGGATGCCAGGATCCTACACACCAAGATGCTTTGCCCAGAAGTGACCAGATCCATCTGTGTGCCGTGCCCAGCGCACAGCAAAGCTCTGTGCCACACATCTGGGGACACAGACCAACAGGTACAACTCCTGCCAGACCAGTCTGGTCCACTGCTGCCACTAAGGTGCTTCTCCTATGCCAAACATCCAGGGAAGGATGGCTGCCCTGTTGTGGCACCCAGACACCGACGAAGGGCACCAAGTGGCCAGCTCTGGGTCTGCAGCTGCAAGCCATCTGGGCTAGTGGGGTGGCACATGGGGACAGCGATGGCAAAGCAGCAAGGTCCCACTGTCCTCAGCACAGGATAGCTCAGGAATAAACAGACAGACACAAGCACCAGGTTTTTTCCATTAAAATTAAAAAAAACCCATGGAGTTTGCCAGCGAGGGACCGCAGCACAGAAGGGACCTTGCTTGGTGGGTTTTCTGAACAGTGTCACCTCTCAGCCCCATAGCTTCAAGGAGACCTGGTGAAGTGGGACAGGTGGTGGCCTCTGTGGCCCAAGGGGACGCTGAGGGACACCCAGAGGGGTGTCAGCACTGACAAGAGCTGACAGGTCCATCTGGAGCAGCGCTGGCTCATCCGATTACAGCGTATCCACCCGTACCCAGTGCCTGCAGCCCTCCCCCCTGAGAAATTCCATGGCTCCCATGTCCCCAGCCTGCCTGTCCCCACCAGGCTCAGTGACACTGGGGTCTTTCCAGCATCCCAGGGCAAACCTGCACCTGGAACATAAATGACTGAGGGAGAGATTCCTCTGAGCTGTGAACAGCAGCAAAGGAGGACCTAAAGCAGCCTGTGGACACCTCCTCACCCTGCCAAAGCCTCCTTGTGCCCTCCAGATGGCCGGGCCAACAAGGAGACGGATTTCTGGCAGATGCTGTTAAGGTTTTTACCATGGAAACCAGCTCCCCTGCCAGCAAAACCCCTCCAAAAGCAGCCTGTGCCATGCAAAGAAAGGGTGACAGGAGAGAGCTCAATGGCCCCAGCCTACAAACTCAGAAAATTGAGATCAGTCCCCCAGAGTCTGCAATTTAGCCATCTGTGGGTAGTGGGAAATAACCCCTTTCCCCAGGAAAAAGGTTTTTCCCTGTAGCTGTGTCCCTGAGTGGGAGCATCCTATGACAGCCCAGGGGTGGCAAGGAGCCATCACAGGAGCTGCAGCACTGGGTACATGAACGGGACCAGTTGCACATCAGGAAAACCAAACCCCCTTCTTCTCCTTGTGGTCCAGAGACCCCCCCAAAATGGAGGGAGGGAAAGCAAAGTCCAGCCTAGACCCCCAGCACGGCGCATGCCCTGCCTCCCGCCCTGCACCGCCACGGGTAGTCAGCTCCTAAGAGGATTTTTTGTCTTAGACAACAAAAATAAAACCCCGCTTTCCGGGAGCTATAAAAACCCAACGGAAAAACTTTCTCCTGTTCCAAGTGGAGTCTTAGAAAAGTTTTTGTCTTGCTGGCCTCTGGCAGAGCCAAGGCCTCCAGGACTGTAAGGTCCAGGTCCAACCTCCTTCCCCTCCCAGAGCAGTTTTACACCAGGGAATTCAACAAAGACAAGGGGGTGAGGAGGAGGGAGGGAGCCCCACAGGGGGATCTTGGGCCACTCAGTCCCTTGACTCCCTGTAAGGCCCCAGAGGGATTTGGCAGGAGCTGGCACAGGAGGAGAGGAAGAACCAACACCCTCCAAGCCCACGGCAGTTCAGGGCGGCTGCTCCTGCTGCCCACACCCAGCCCTGACCGAAGCGTGCCGGGGCCAGAGGAGCCGGTTTGGGGGCTGGCCCTGCAGAGTGGTTTTGCCACTCAGCCTCCTTGTGAAGGGTGAATGCTGGCATCTTGCACAGCCTGATACATGAGTCTCCATCCACCACTGCACCTCTGAGCCAGGACACCAGGAAAGAGCTGGGAACAAAGCTGGGAATGACCATCCTCCACCTGTGGCCCCAGGGGTGAACCCTCCATCCCACAGCAGCTCTGCACCCCACACCCCTCAGGAGCAGATGAAACCTGACAGACCAGCAGCCTCACTCGCTTGGGATGTAAATTCCTTTACACCATTTGTTTCCTTCCTTGGAGGCAGCACAGGCACTTTGAAGTGAAGCAAAATGCAAATGGTGCTTGGTGGAAACACACACAAACTCCACCAAGGAAAAGGGGATGGCTTGGACTCCTTCTTCACCTCTGAGCACCTGTTTCTGGGCTGGAGGGTTTCTCAAGGCTGGGGAACCTTGGAGAAGAATGAGCAAAGCTGGTCCCTGTGTGGCTCCAGCAGTTGGAAGGAAATAAATAAATAAATGAAGAAGCAGAGAAGTGCTGCATGGCAGAGACACCAAAACAACAGGGCTGGGATTTCAACCAGCCCTTGGAAGAGCAGATGTTTTGATACAAGGCTGAACCCAGCATCAGACCCCAGGGTGGCTTCGTGTCTGGGTGAGGCAGGAGAGGACGTTCAGCTCCTGATTGCTGCCAGTCCCCAGTGAGGGCCAGCCCTGTCCCCAGGTGCTGGCCCTGCCTTTGCCCTCTCCCATGCTGCTGCCAATGGGATGGAGCCCACAGCTGCCCCAGGACTGGAGCTGGTGGCTGTGTGTGTCATTTAACTAGGGGAAGGGGTGGAAGCACAGCAGGGTGTACCTCTGTGGAAGCACAGGACACCATCAAGGCCACCACTAGCAGCAGCAGCTCTCCTTGATGCCACCAGTGCCACTAGGTCCAGCCCAGTCACTCGAGCAGTCCCTGTCCCTCACCAGTACAGGAAAAGGAGCACTTGCATCACACAAGCAGCTACAGCTCTCCAGGCTGCCAGAACCAGCAGAGGAACCAGAGACAAGAAACAATTGTGTTGCTGTTTCCCTCTGGAGTGACAGATCCCTATTGACACACACACGTGCTCACAGCGTCCCTCTCCATAACACACAAAGCCTATAGAGCGCTCTCCTCCTCCTCTCCCTCCCCGGGTGCCCAGGCCGTGAGTCATGCCAGGCTCTCCACATCAACAACATCAGCAGCCTCTGGATGAGATGCAGGATCTTTGGATGGATGCTCCTAGGATGCAGAGCTCAGCAGCTGCAGCAGCCCCCTCCTTGGGCAGTGGAAAGGAGATAAAGAAAGAATGGGGACCTCGTAGAAACTTGAAGGAAGAAATCCCAAGCAGAGCATTACTGCATCCTCCTGCACAGTGCTGGATGCTTCACAGGTGATGAACTACCAGGTACAGGAGCTGATGCTGTAAATCAAAAGGGTTTATCTGCAAAGTCCCTCATTTCCATGAGGCACTGCAGGGCTGAGGTAGAAAACCAGGATTATTTGAGGTAGAAAAACAGGATTATTTTGATTTAAAAATTTCTGATTTTTTTTCCAAGGACTTTCCCTGTCATTTCTAACACATGGTGATCATAGCAGCTTGATACAAAATACAAGGGAGCTTTGCTCAGGAGCTGTACACGGGATGTTTTGGAGCAGGTAACCCCAAGGTCAAGCTCCCAAGCGGGGGCTCTGCCATGGCCTCCATGGGACACGGCCAATGCCCAACCCGTTGTCCGGGGCTATTACACAATGTGGGTTGATGAAATCTGGAACACAACCTTTAAAGAAAGGCAATGGGGCAGGGGGAGGAGGAAACCAAACAAAAGGGACATTTTACTTTCTGCCAAGAACCAGGAGGGGAAGAGAAAAAAAAAAAAAACCCACAACCATTTGTCTATCTTGCATGGCGGGCTGGTTGCCTTGGCACCGGGGCCTGGCTGTCCCAGGGGAGATCACAGCTCTGCTGTCCCACTCTGGGCTCAGGATCTGGCAGGCTCTGCCCTGGCTCCCAGCACTGCCCTGGAGCAGCAGCGAGCCTGCAGAGCCTGGGGAAGAGACATCCACGCTGCCTCCATAAATGTGTCTTGACAAATGTTAATTCTCCCAGCTAAAATATTCATGAAGGTGGCTGCCAGTGCTGCTCCCTCCCAGCACTCCCGAGTGCTCTGCAAAGGCAGCTCCTGTGTCTGCTAAAAGCTTCTGCAAAGGCAGCTCCTGTGTCTGCTAAAAGCTTCACCCATCCCAGTGCCTGGGCTCAGCTGATCACAGTGCTCCAGGCAGGATGCAAACAGAAGGGAGCAAGACCTCGCTGTCACACTGTCACAGGCACATCAGGGCAACATGGAGACAACCACGGCTTGGGCAAGGGCACAGACAGAGCTTGGACACAGCTCTCAGAACCAGCATGGCACTGGGAGCCTAACCCAGAGCCACATCCACCATTCCCACCTGGAGGCCATCGAGAAAGCACCAACTCCTGGAAAAGTTACAGAATCGTAAAAGCACCTCCAACCATTAACCCAAGGTACTGGGTCCTCCACTAAACCATGTCCCTAAACACCACATTTACGTGTTTTTTGAACACTTACAGGGATGATAATTCTACCACTTCCCTGGGCAGCCTGTTCCTATGCTTGACCACTCTTCCATTAAAGAAATTTTTCGTAATATCCAACCTAAAACTCCTCTGGAGCAACTTGAGGTCATTTCCTCTTGTCCTATCACTTGTTAGCTGTGAGAAGAGACTGACCCACACTTGGCTACCCCCTTTCAGGTAGCTGCAGAGGATCCCTTTTCAGCCATGCAGGGCGAGGCATGACCTCCTAAATCCCAGCTGGGGATGCAGTTCCCAAATCCCAGCTGGGGATGCTCTGTGCACACACACAGGGCAGGGCTGGCTCAGCCTGCCCCGAGCTGCCCAGGCGCCAGGCGAGCACGGCTGGCACAGCAGCAGGGCTTTAATGAGCCCTTTGGGCTTCCTGCCACCAGGCACGAGGCTATCGACAGGGCCACAACGGGGCCGGAGCGCTGCGGTGGGCAGATTTTATTACACTTATAGATTGGCTGGCAGGCTGAGCATCCTGGATTTATTAAATTAGACAAAGGCTCTTGAAAACATCCTCTGTGGCTCTGCAAAAGGATGGACTGGAGGAGTCACCCATCGAAGGGCAGCAGAAGGTTGTGCTCCCACATCCTCATGGCAGCTCTGCTTTCCCTGTGCTATCCAAGCAAGAGGCAGGTATCTTTTCTTGGCCACCTGAGCACATCTTTCTCAGCTGCAAACTTCCTGTATCAGCATCTACTGCTCAGTGAAAGCCACTGAGAAACCTCTGGCCATGCATCAGGCAATGGATAAAAAGGTTTTTACCACTGGCAGGGGACTCATAGAATCATAAAGGTCGGAAAAGACCTTTAAGATCATCCAGTCCAACCATCAACCCAGCACCACCACCATGTTCACCATTAAACCAAGTCCTCAGGTGCCACATCCACAGGGAGGTATCAAGCAACACGTCCCCTGCACTTCAGTACTCACACCTTGTGCCCCTGTGCAAGAAACAGGGGAAGATGCCCCCAGATGTCACCACTGCCTGGATTCACCAGCCTGCCAGAAGCCATTGTCCCCTTTCACAGATGGAGGCAGAAGCAGTGCTCTGCAGATGTGGCCTTGGAACCTGCCAATGTGCTTCTGAATTGGCAAAAAAACCTGTGCCAGCATAAGAAGGGGATGGGACACTTGCCCTGGTATGCAGCCAGCAATGCAGAACATCCCCCAGATGGATAAATGCCACAAATGCCACTTCCCCCAGCCCCACAGATTTCCCCACTGTTGACCCTGGCTTGCTCTTCACAGGTGCTGACAGCCAGCTCCTGAGATTTGTTTTGCTGAAGGAACTCCCCATAGCCCCAGGTCACCCACCCCAAGGAGGTGGGATGGCTTCGCAAGAGCCACACACACCTGTCCCTGCATGCCGGCCCCTGAAGAGCCCTCCTGAGCCTCCACCAGGACATAAAACAACATCAGCTCCCCTTCCACCAGTGGGATGGAATTTTCTTCCTCGGGGAGCAGTTTGAGAAGGGGGTGAAGTGCAGGGGCTGGGCAGGAGAGTTCAGCCAGGGGCCGCTTTTAAGCGGAGTCGGTGTTTATGTCCACAGACAGCGAGTCTAAACACTGAGCGAGGCCGGGAGCTGCCTGCGAACTGGCTGGCTGCACCCTCGGGCTCCTCTCCCACCCGGTGCCACCTCAGCCAGGCACGGCCAGCACCCATCCCAGGGGTACCCAGGTAGCAAGTCTGGGGCCACACATCCCATTGGTAGCCCCATCCTCACGGGCACCCATCCGGCGAGCGGGTGCTGGAGCGGAGCGAGCCCGGCCGGGGCTGTGCGGAGGCTGGAGCCGGCTTGTCTTGGCCTTATAAGGCTATTTTTGCACTGCTCTTGCAGCTCCCAGCTGCTCCCCACTCCAAAGCAGGGTCGGAGTTGGCAGCCAGAGCTTAGCCTGCCTCCTTCCTGTTAACCTCTTTCCTGCTGAACAGCCTCTCAGGGGTCTGTGCATGGTGGGAACAGCCATATCCAGTCCTGGCACAACCACCCGTGCTGGGCAGGGAGGGTCAGCAAACCCAGTGGTGGTCACCAAGTGGGTTCAACCTCCCTCAGCACTGGTGTCTGACCCTCTAGGTCCTCAGCAGCATGGACAAATCCAGGAGTCTTTCAGGGAAGCTTGCAACCACGGATATGCACATTCCACTTCCAATGCTGCTGGAGAGGAAGAGGGAGAGAGATGCAGAAAACATTGGCACCATGATGGGAAGGACAGCCAGGTCCCACCAGGATGGGGTATCCAAAGGCTGCTGTGAGCTGCCAACCTGGCTGTTTGTGGACCAAACTAAAAGCCAAACGTTGTACAAAGAGCTTGGAGCATCTGCTCAAGCCCTATCCCAACTCTCTGGGGACCAAAGCAGAAGCCCAGAAATTCACAGGCATTTGCCAGTCCTGCAGTGCCAAAGGCATCACCTTGCTGCCCTGCAAACCCAAAAGTTACTCTTTCCTCTTGCTCTATGGGATTTAGATGCATTTAAAATGTAAAATGTCCTCCTCCTCTCCGAGGAGGGGGGTGGGAGGAATACATGATAACAGATCCGACCCCATCTGCTCGCAGCTGCCAGCGTGGCATCTTCCCTGCTCCCAGATGCACAGGCACAACAACAGCCAAGGGGGAAGCAAATATCTGCAGCCTTCCAGCAAGTTGTCATGGTAATCAGCCCAATGGCAAAAACCCAGTAAGACCATGGACAGACCAGAGCTTGGTGCAGAGATCATGACAGAGAACATGACAGGAGTTTCCTGGAGAGGGAACTGCAGTCGTTTTGAGGTGGGAAGGAAAAACAGGCTTCATTTGCATCTTGATACTTGAATCTTAAATTGCACTGTTCCAAATTGGCCTTGTCAACTTTATCCTCCACCCCCTCGGTGTAGGAGACGAGTCCCAGGTGGTCCCTGCAGCGTGTGCCAGGCACACATGTGCAGGAGCTCAGCACCACCTCTGTGCTCACAGCCCTCCACAGCAGCAAGGGGCTTCACCAAACACCAGCAACCACAGCTCCCTAAGGTCAGCCACACACAAAAATGGCCATACACACAGTGATGCCAGTTTTGGACACAGCTCAGGAAGAGGAAAGCTTGGATTGAGGCAGGATGACCTCTACCCATGTTGGCCAGCCCTGTTCCACCACAGCTGGAACTGGATTTCTGCTTCACGGGGGTGAGGGAACATGACAAAGGCAATTGTCATCCAAGGAAAGCAGAAAATTAGACCAATCAAATCCCTGTACCTCCCACTAAGTAAACCCATCTCCTTTCCAGCCTAGAGGGAAAGGAGGGACAGGTCTCCTCCTCCCCAGCCATCCTACAACTTTTCCTGCAAATGCAACCAAGCAGAGGAATCAGTGCAAAGACACAGGGACAGACAGAGCCATCAGCAGCATCACAGCCATGAAGAGCCACCTCCAACAGCCACTGTCTGGAGCTCTGGAACTTCAGGCCCTGCAGCCACCATGGTGGGGTATCCCACCTTCCCTCCCCAGGACTGTCAATACAGGGTCTTGTACTGGCACTCAACAGCTGCAGAGGAGGAGATGACAGCCCTGGGGATCAGCAGCACCAGAGCCACCGGAGGCTCGGGCAACTCCCACGGGCGCAGATGCTTCAGTGGAAGTTCTTGAATCCGGCCAAATTAGTCTGGAAATCTCATTATTCCCCAGCACCACTCTTATGAGCTTTGCAGAGCTTCCTGCTGGGCTGGGAATACCAGGAGGCCGGGCTCCCAGGGCACTTGGGGTCTGCAGCTGGAGGTGTGAGGGCCAACCCAAGCCAAAGAGATTGGCTTGGCTTGGCCAACCAAGCAGCAGCCACATCCTGCACCCCACACCCCGACAGAAAACTCCACACCCACTCTGAGCTGCTTCCAGCAACTTCCAGACCAGCTTGAACCCTGCTGAGCTTCCCAAAAGCCAAGGTTGGAGAGAGTTTTCCAAACTTTGACCATTAGCCATCCCACCAAGTGGCACAAAAGGTGAGCCTTCTGTGCAGTTCCAAAGAGGAAAGTTCACAACAGGCACACATGACTGTTGTGGGGCAAGGAGACCACCCAGCAGAAGCCTGAGCTCAGCTTTGCTGCCACAGGCATGATGGGGTGGAGGCACTGACACTGATAGCAAAGAGCTGTCCTGGCCAGGCAGGCACCACCAGGTTCACAGGCAAATGGCATCTGGGGTAAGAAGTGCTTTAAATGCCCAAGAAAAATTCACTACTAAGGCTGCTGGAACGATCCCAGGGTAGCAGCATTTTCTCCCTAAACCTGCTGCTCACATCTGGCTCCTGTAGAGGAGTGCAGGGAGAGGAGGGAGTTCACAGCCATGTGCTGCTCCCAACCCCTCCTTTGGGAGCAGCTGTGCAATCCCAGCAGAGAGGAGCAATCTGGGGCTAGTGCACGTGAGGGGGATGAGCTCAAGAGGTTTCTCCATGGCCCATGCCTGGGATGACAGACTTCACCCTCCCCAGCACTGGCCTGTACATGGCATTAACCACCCATGCAAGCCAAATGTCCCCTCCCTCCACACATCTGCTCCATCCATAATCCCTGCTGTCCCTCCCCTGGCGGGAAAGCAGCCAGGAAAGTGAACCAAAACCCTAATTATATCCCAGTAGCTCCCCAGCGCCCTGGTGATCCCTGTGACTTTATCAATGCAATCACAACAGGGCTGATGAAATGTGGAGGAAAGGGCCAAGGCTGGGAGTGCTCCTAAACCCCACCTTTCTCTCCAGTCACACCATCACAACAGGTGGAAATCCCGTATGAGCTCAGGATGCTGCTGGGACACTTCTCAAACCACGCTGTGTGCCTGCTCCCTCTGTCTCCTGGCCCAAGGACCAGTCACCCACAGCAAAGGGAACTGGGAGGAGAGTGGGGACAGCCATGGGTCACAGTGGGGCAGCAGCCCACAGCCTCACTGCAGCTTCCCAGGGCTCTGTTTGGCCATAAAATCATGGAGAGCCACAGCTACGGTACCTGGAGCCACAGCACCCAAGGCCTGGGGGGTGCAAGAGCCAAGACCCCCATGATCATACCACAGAATGGTTTGGGTTGGAAGGGACCTTAAAGCCCATCCAGTTCCAACCTCCTGCCATGGGCAGGGACACCTTCCACTATCCCAGGAATAGTGGAAAACTGCTCCAAGCCCCATCCAACCCTGCCTTGGACACTTCCAGGGATGAAGCAGCCACAACTTCTCTGGGCAACCTGTGCCAGGGTCTCCTCACCCTCCCAGGGAAGGATTTCCTCCCTGCAGCCCCATGGCAAGGGGTGCCATGGCAGCAGAGATGCGGAACAGCCGTGGGGTGCATGCCAGGAAAACATAGGGAAGAAAAAACCTCCATGGAAGGCAGGATGTTCCATTCCCTGCTTTCCCCAGCTCCTGGAGCACCCCAAGCTCCACATGCAGCACCTCTCTCCTGCAGCAGCACAAGAGGAGCCGTGCTGCCTGCGGGAGCAGAGCACGAGGCTGTTAACACACTCCCACAAACCAGCTCCTGGATCAGATCCTGCAGGAAGGAGGTGAAGGGTAAGCAAAGTTGCAGCACACGTGATTTACCTATGGTAATTTCAACTTTCAGCAAAGCTGTCTGGCTGTTTTATCTCATTACCTACTTGCAGTCAGGCTTCAGTGACTGCAGGCAAGAGCCTCCTCTGTAGCTTTGAAGAAACAGGGCAAAATAAAAAGATCTTACAAAATACATATTACCAAGAGCACATTCACATGCTGTTACCTGGTCCTCCATAAAGGAAAAACAGTATTTTGATGGCATTTTTTTCTACTTTTGTATTTTGCAGCCCATGGTAAGTAAATGAGCAAGACCAATAATCAAATCTGCCTGGAAATTCTCATTTTTTCACCAGAAATGCCTTAAAACAGCACAAACAAAAAGGTGAAGACTCCTACAAAAACCCTGCACTTAGTAACCCTGAGAAAAGCTGTTTACAAAACCTCACTGAAGACCTCAGCTTGTCTCCACGCAAGTTTTAACCTGACGTTCCTTTTACAGCCTCCAAACCTGATGAATAATTCATGCCTGGGATAAAGCAGAAATATCATATTCACCAATGCTTACCTAACAGAGAAACAAAGATTGCAAATAAGTAATTTATTAACCCCGAATCGTGTTGCTGCTTGAACAGAGGGCACAACTCAGCTTTTGGTGGAAAAATCACTTCTGAACTGAGGCAAGAGCACGCTGAGACCCCTCGCTCTCACCACGCTCCAGCACAAACACGCCTTGTCCTGGACTCGATGAGATGCCAGTGGGGGAAAGCCCCCAAGAGCAAGGCTGGGAGCTGCCACTCTCCTCCTCCTCCTCCTCCTGGGGGTCGCAGGCGGCGGTGGGAAGCCCACAACCCCGCACTCGCCCACGGCTCCAGCCTCTTTCTCAGGCATTCCAAAATTTGGCCGGAGTCTCTCTTTGCAGCACGCCCCCCTCCACGGCTGGACTCCTGCCTAATTGCGTATTTATTTATTTCTGCATTTTCCCAGCTCCCCGCACACACTGGCGCAGGGTGGGGGGGAAGCCAAGGCCGGCTCCCAACACGGACACAAAAAAAAAAAAAAAAAAAAAAAAAAAAAGAGAAAACCAAAAAAGAGGGAGTGCAGGTCCCCACATTCCCCCGAGGGTGGGAGGAAGCTGGGAAGCGCAGGGCTGGCTGGGAAAGGGGTGGGAGCGGGGGGCAGGAAGGGGGGACGCCAGCGGCATCGCCCACCCCCTTTGCTTTGTGCGCGCTTGGGGAAATTAAAAATAGCTGCGTCCAAAGAGTGGCTGCAAGCGCCACAAAGAGCGTGTTGAGCGGAGGCAGCTGCAAGCTATTTGCTGCCCCTGGTAATCAGCATCTCGGCTTGCAGAGCCCCTCCGGCCCCCCCAGCCCCTTCCTCCTCTGCCAGAAGCTGCCGCTGCCTTTCTCCAACCCACATATGTCATGTCAACAATCAATGAATGCAGGATCTCTGCCGGGGAAAAAAAAAGGGGGAACGCGCTTTGATTTTTGGAGCAGCTTTGTTGCCTTGTTCCATTCATGTCCTCGTCCTCCTCTCTGAGCTGTCACTGAGGGGTTTGCAGCACTGAATCCCACCAGTCAGTGCCGGGATACCTCATGATCCTCAGCGGGAAGAGGGATGTGCCAGCTGCTGGGATGCTGCTTCTTCAAGGAGCAGGGAAAGGGATGCTATTACCCAGCTTCACCCAACCTGTAGCCCACAGCCCACTGGTGGTCCTCACCAACCTGATACAGTGGAAAGAATTAAACCCAACCCCATCCCCACCACATGGCTGCAGCTGGTGTGCTCAGGGTTGTTCTGCAGGCACCTCGTTTCACATGCCCTCCCCATCACCAAGCAACAGCAGGGCGAAAAAATGGTGGTTTTGTTGGATCCTTGGGTGGTTTGGTCATTCATGTGTGGACTGGCACGGCCACCCAGGGACTAGGGGATGCTTGGGAGCCCAGCATTGCCCTGGCTTGGAAAGAGCTGGGATCAGGCACCCATGGTTGCCCCTTCCTCTGCTGCCTGGGGGGACCACAGGGCCCATGCCAGGGTAACTGCTCAGCCTCAGCTGTGTCATTTCACTGCCAGCCCTGACATCTTCCCTCCTAAATGCCAACAGAGCTTGATTTCCACATTAACCTTTTCCAGTAGATACAATTTTTCCTTCACCAAGAGCCCGCAGCCAGACTGGAAGCCACAGGTCCAGGAGTCACAAAGGAACTCCAGCTGCTGCAAGTGCCTGTTTCATTCTGCCCCCCCACGACCAAGAGAAATGCAATCTAAACTCCAGCTCGCTTCCCTCGCTGCTCTGGCACACATCTTCTACAGAAACGTCTTTGCTAGGTCCCGAGGGACGAGGAGGGGGGAAAAAGCAGAAGGATGGAGACACTTGAACCTGTCCTTGCTGCTCAGCCTAAGAGCAATTCCAGCTTTGTGGCTCGCCCTGCAGAAGACAATAGGGGCTGTGTTGTTTCCAGGAAGGAAGCACCTGGGCCAGGTCATCAAAGCAGCTTGTGTTAGGAGGTCACTGGCTGCATCCAGCTTTCAACTCCACTTTCATCCTCCCTCAGCCTGTTAACTCCCAAACCTCCCACCACGGATTGTTTCACACCGGGGCCTCTCCCGAGAGGGTCCTGCAGCCACAAAATGTCCTTCTTGGGGGGCTTGGATGTGGACAACAGTGTTGTCCAAAGCTCACAATAAACCCAGGCACTTTTGGGGCCCCAATGATGTCCCTGGCCGTTGTCAGTTGCCAGGACTCGTGATGGAGCCATCCCTGGGAGGGGAGCTTCCTGTTCCCTCAGCCCCCTCCCAAATTCTCCTTCTGCAGCTCAGCAGTTTTACCTTCTCAAACACACTAAGCCAAACTAAAAGACATAAACCAGAAGAGGGTTCAGCAAATGTAGGGAACCATTCCTGGAGGAGCCCACGGGTGTCCTGACAGCAGGACCCACCTCCTGCAGTAACTGGGGCTAGACACTTGGAGCAGAGAGAAACGGGAAGACATGAGCATCCCAAAGTCACCATTATGGGATCCCCACACCCAACCCCAGTACTGACATCAAGACAGACATTAATATAAAACCACAAATGAAGATTTGTGTATCCTCCTCTCACCCCCTTCAAGGCTGCTTGGTCCTGACTTCAGCAATACCCCGGGGAATGAGTGCCCAAGGCTCCCTCTAGGTTCATGGACTTTCTTCCCCCAAATCAGTATTGAAAATTAAACATAACAAATTCATCAAAGATCTCTGAGCTCTGTTCAGAGTCACCAGCACTTGTGCTGTCTCTGCAGCTCCTCTAGAGCAGTCACAAGTGTGTACTGTGTCCCCTCTCCCTTGCACCCTGATTTCAGGTGTCCCTGTCCTGCTCAGCTTCCCTGAAGGAGAAAGGATCTCTGTTTTTCAATTTTCCCATCATTTCCTTATTGCTACTGCATCATCTATGAGACACACACCAAATATCCCACATAAAACCTCACAGATTATTGTCCACCCTGACTTGACTACATCCAGTCTTGGAAAAAAACTGGGATGGAGGGTCCCTGTCACCGTCTGAGCCTCACACAGTCACTCCCACCCAGCCTTTCTGTCTCTGCTTACTTTAAATTTCAAACATGTTTTGATTCAAGCCAAAAGCTTTTATGCTAAACAGAAACTGAAAGTCTCGATCTGGCAAACAGAGGCACTGGCAAAATTGTATCCATGGGGGGAAACCAGTGGGGATGGGAGAATGGGGTTTGTAAAGCCTGGTGCTCCCACGGAGGAGGGGGCAGGGAAAGCTTGGAAACACTTAAATGGCAAAACGTGTGGAAAAAGTAAGGACAGAGAGGCCAGGATGTTTAAGGTTCATTTTTAATCCCTGCCAATGAATTTCAATTCTGTGCCAAAACTGAAGTAAACTGCTTTGATCTAAAAAGGAGGGGGAAAACACACACACGGGCTCTCGGCTTCTTAAAACAATACAGATGACAAAGGAGGTAACTACAATGAAAATCAACACAGCACAGCTCTGCTGACAGTGACATTTTAAAATGCCCCTTTCCTCCAAATAAAGAGGTGTTTGGAGGGGGGTGAATTAGGAAACAATAATCACACAGGTCTGTGGATCACAGCATCAGCAAGCACGCATCCCTTCCTCTGATCCCCCTCCAGCTGCCACCAATGCTTACACCATTCTCTTTTTTTACCCATTTATCAGTTCCTTAGGTTTCTGTGGCCAGGAATGGGGCCTGGGGCCGAGCAGGTCTCCAGATGTGACCCCACAGCCCTGCTGTGTAGTGCCAGACCTCCCACCTCTGAGCTGGCCTCTCTTCTCCTATTTATACACCCAGCCCAGGGGTCCCACTGCTCCCTAACCATTCCCAGATGCCAGGCTGGCCTCGCTCTTCATCTCACCCCAGTCCCATCAGCTCCCAGCTCCCTCTTGCCTTCCCTCCCTGCCATCACAGGCTGGAGCAGAGATGTCTGCTCCATTGTACTGAGGTTAATGACACTATGATCCATCTGAGTTCCTGATTTAGGAGCAGGACCACCCTGCTGTGAGCTCGGGAAGGGTCTGCAACACCACCACGGAGGACACAATCATCCAACCCCAGCAAACTCTGGTATTGAGGTGGCTGACTACTGGTTCAAGCATCCTTCTAGATCCCTTCCCATTTTCACAAAGCAATTTGACTCCAGCAAGTAACAGGAAGGGTAGAGATAGAGCTCACACATTTCATCAAGCTGGGAAGTGCCAGACACAGACTGAGGTCAGTTTGGTGCACAATGGGTATGTCATGCCCAGGGATGCTCCTCCTGAATCCCTGCAGGGAAACTAAAAGAGCCCATCCAGAAGATGCTCTCACCTTGCCTCTCATCCACAGCACCAGTGAGTTGCAGATGCTCCCAGACAAGCCTGAATTTTGTCCTGTTTTCAAACCAGCATATTCACAAGGCAAAAAGCCTCTAAACTAATAGTCTCAGCTACCAAAAGGAAGCCTGATGTGACAGGAGAATACCCCAGGGGAGGATGCAAAATGCCAACCTAGTATAAATCCCAGCTCAAGAGAAGCGGCACAGGGGTAAACTGAGGCACAGAGACAAGGCCTGGCTTGGACGTGCAGTGATTCATTAAGAAGCTGGCCTGGAGATCCAGACCCACTCCTCTGACCTGCCCCAGCCACAGGGCTGAACCATCCCCAGGGAGAGCCTGAGGCCATGGGCCCACCTGCAGGCCCAGGGAGGGCCATGGCAGCGCTCTCCATGCCCACAAACCCCTCCTGCCCCTCCATTCCCACGCAGGCAGGCTCTATTTATAGAGCCCTCGGCTGCTAATTATAGATCCCAGCAATCAAAACAAAGGCAGGCTAAAGCTCTGCACTTGCCACTCGCTGGCTCTGGCCCCTGAGCCCAGCACTATTCTTGTGGCAGCTCCCAGATCCCAAACAAAACCTCCCAGACCGCCCCAGCACCGCAGTGCCAGGCTGCTCTCCCACGGCAGTGGTTTCACTGGAGACCACAGGGTGTTTTACCAGGAGAACTGAAACTTGTCCTTGGACACTCACAACACAGCAGCTCAATCCCAAGCCTGTTCTTTCCTGCTTTCCCTCAATAAGAGTGGCTTTGTCATCCTCCAGCTGCTGCAGAGAAGCATCAGCCCCTGTCATCGTCAGTCCCAGCATGAAGGTTTATCAAACAGCAGGAGCAAGCCACCATCGGGGTGCAATCGTGGATGTTCAGGATGGGAAGGCATCCCCAAGTGATCACACAACCTCCACATCCACCCACAATTGGGAGGCAGGAATTTCTGCACGTCTGAGCAGGCTCAGCTTAGCCAGGGCTCAGCAGAGCTGGGAACAGCTGCTGGCATGGTCCCTGCAGAGGGGAAGGGGGTGGGATCTCCTGGGCATTCCCAGTGGCCAGGCTGCATCTGGGTGCCACCAACTGCATACAGCCTGAAAGAGGGAGGCTCCAGGGACAGAGTCTGGCAGCTCAGACTGGTCTGGGGGGATGAAGGTCCATAGCCTGTGCAAAGTCTCCCCATCACAGCTATCGTGCAGAACTCATTTTGTTTTCAGACTGGAACTATGGCAGAGCAAGGACAGACAGAACGACTGGCACACAGAAAGAAGGTGCCTAAGCAGGAGCACAGACTCAGGATCAGCTCTGGGATACCCCTGGGCAGGTCTCAGGAGAGAGCAGGACAAGTGGGACAGCTGGTGCCTGCTTGTCCCACCTTCCATGCCCAAAATGCTCCAATCCAACACCAAACTTGACCCATCCCATGGCAAAAGGCTCCCTGGGCCCAGTACTGCCCCATTACGTGGTGTCTGAGTACCACAGCACCAACATCTCTGGGGACTCCCTGAGGTCTCCTCAACATGGGCTTGTGCTTTGACCTGCCCCTCCTCACCCCACTGCTCTCCAACCTGCTGGGAGCCAGGAGCAGAACCTCCCTGGCCAGGCACAGGAATGTCTCCACCAGCATCACCAGTCCAGGATTCCCCTCCCAGCCTCACTCCTCCCTCCAATTCCACTTTTAATAAGAGCAGAAATTGCCAAACCCACGAAATTAATGTCTGAAAGGTTCAAGCAGAGGCATTCAATCCCAGCCTGCAACTGCCTGGGAGGTCTCCTGTTGCATCAGACCCTCCTGGGATCCATCACACCACAAGTGGCCATAGGGCAGCGAGTCCAGGAGCCAGCACAGTGCTGTCACACAGCCCAGGACACCAGCCCATGCTGCACATGTGTGCCTTCCCTTTTTGTTTGTATTTTTCTACTTTTTCCCCTTCTCAAGGGGAAAAAGCCCAACAGGTGCCTGAAGAACTGTGGGATGCTCCTGCTGTCCTTTGGGTGCTCTCTGGCCCTTGTGGCACAGAGCTGGGGCACTGCCTGTCTGCTTCTGCCCAGACTAGCAGAACCTGGGGCAGGTCAACCTTCTCAGGATGCAAAACAGCAAAAAAATATTCCAGATTGTGTTTCCTAGCATTCCTGCACCTCTGCCCTCAGACTGGAGAATCTCCTTACTCCAGCCAGACACAAAGCACCCTCCTGTCAGTGCAGGACAGGAAACACCAGCCCAGTGCAGAGCCAGGTTGCTGACAGTGAAAATGTATTAAAGCCTCCACTGCTCCTACCCAAGACATTTAAATTATTTAGGGCACTTGGACCAACCCCAAGTAAAAATACAAACAAACACAGCATGAAATCTGAGCCACACTCACCATGCCTCCTCATTCCACAGTGCCCTCACAGGAGGTACTGGAGGAGGACCAAGGCACACTGACCTCGCAGGGAGCCTCCCTGCCCCAGACACAGGTCCCCATGTGTCCCTGTCCCACAGGTATGCTCTCTCCAGCTGGCTTCCTGAGCCTCCTGCCCAGGCAGATCCCAGCACATGGGTGTCCACTGTGCCAGCCTGCTCAGCCTTGGGCACCCTCCTGTGGGTTCCCTGTAGCCAGCAGGATAGGCCAGCAGTCCTGGGTGTTCCTGGGATTGACCTACTGGGCTCTCCAGCCCCACTCTGCAGCTCACAGTGAATAGGTTTCCCTTTCTTTGATCCCCTTTTGCTGATGGGAACAGTGCTGGTGACAAGCTGCAGCTCCAGGGGCGGTGGGAAGGCGTTCCAGCTGACCTACTTTCCACGGGCATCACTAGGCAGGGCCTCCTCCTCGGACACTGCCAAGGTGATTCACCACAACCAAAACCCAGCTGGCACTGGGAAACTGGGCAAAAAGGAGGGGGAGCGACCTTGGGGACCCCCTCCAGTACTTCCTGTCAGCGTGGGATCTGTCAGCGACTGATGAATCCCATGCCAGGCGGGATTCGCATGCCTCCGAAACACCCACCCATCCTCTGCAGAGCGTCCACCGAGCTCCCACACAAACCCAGCCTGGCACAGAGTCAAACCCAGCGAGCACAACTCTCCTCCAGCTTGGCAGAGCACTCCAAGGGCAGCAGATAACCCAGCTGATGCCCAGAGCCTGGACAGAGGCAGGCAGCACTCACCATCTCGTCGAGGGCATAGCGCAGCAGCCCGTGCTCGTAGAGGATGAAGAAGCGACGCTGCCATTTCTGCAAGAGAAGACATCGAGGTGGGTCATGGCAGTGCCCACCAGTCCTTGGGCCTTGCTGGGAACACTGGAGCTGCACATCAGCTGGCAGGGCTCTGACAAAGGTCTGTGTGCATCAGCCCACATTGCCCAATGCTGACTACCTTGAGCTCTGGCAGCCTCGGGACTTTGGCCATTCCCTGGGGAGCCTGTTCAGAGCCTGATCACCCTCTGGGGGAAGAACCTTTTCCTAATATCCAAACTAAACCTCTCATGACTCAGGTTCATGCCACGAATGCTGGGGACACCAGAAGGATCCCCAAACTAAATGCTCTGAGCCCTCAGCTTCATCCTGCACCATCTATTCCAGCATCCAGTACTGGAGGGTGACAGGGTGTCATGTCAGATGTCCCCCAGCAGCACGTGAGCTCAGTTTGGATGGTGGCTGCACTTCTGGCATGGCTCTGCCCAGGCAATCCTGGCACCATGCTGGCACTGCTGCCTCTGCAGCTGCACAGCAAATCAGATTGGAAAACTGATCTGGCTGGAAAACTGCCTTTTTTTTTTTTTTTTTTTTTATGTGTGCCAGGCTGTTTTCAGCCAAGAGCAAAAACTGGTTGAGCAGGCTGAAATAAAAAAGTCCTGGATTCATAGCCCCAGTGCAACAATTCTTATCTCACTTTTCTCAGCCCTTTGGGCAAAGTCCAGGGTGCTCAGGGACAAGCAGAACTATAGAGGACCTTGTGGACCTCCACAAGCCTCAGCTTAGCAGGCAGCCTGGGTTCTGGGGAGACCTGGGTCCCATGTCCTCTTTATGTCAGGCCAGCAAGCCTATGACAAGCTGTGACTCCAAATAATGACCCATATACCCCAGGCTGAACTCAGAACCCACTTCTTGCTCATTCGGGAGTGATTTTTTTATTACAAACAGCTCCCGGAACATTTTGGCTGCGTGACAGAAGGCTCACGGACCATTGCCATCCCTCCCACGCACAAGACAGCCCCATCCTGGCAGTCTCAGCAGCAAGCTCCCTGCAAGACAAGCTTGGGGACAGGCTGGAAGTCCTCGTCACAAGTCAGCAGTGAAAAGACATCAGCCTGGCCACATCCTTCTGAGCCTCACACCCTCCAGGACAGGAAAGTGGGGGATGCTCTGACCCCACAGGATGCTGTTGTTTCTGCCAGGCATGAGAAAACCCCTTTGGGAAGGAGCTGAGTGTGTCCTGCTCTGTCTGCAGGTCCCTGCTGCTAGCACTTGGCTTCAGAGCCCTGCAGGGTTACAGCAAATGGGAACCACCACTCAGCCCCTTCCTTGCTGCAGGACCTGCCTGACGTTGGCATATCCACACTAGGGGATGGGATGCAGCCTTCCTCTAGAGCTCTGGGCATGCTCATGATGAGCTGCAGAAAATAAAGTAGTTGTTTCCAAACCCCAAAGGAAAACTAGGAGCTTTTCTGATGGTCACAGCACAGCTCAGAGTCACACAGCCCACACTCCACTGGCCTGAGCGCCTTCCTGGCAGCATGGCACGTGTCAGGCAAACCAGAGCAGCATCAAAACATCAAAAAGCAAAAGCAACAAGCAATAAAATTGCACAGACTGATCCTGACCCGCACCTGCAGTGCCCCAGGCTGCTGCCCAGCACGGGAGACCTTGCATCCCAGAGAAGGCATTCCAGCCTTGCTGCCAGAAACATCTCCCAGCTTCCTGGTTTGCACATGAGAATGGGAGCATGGAGGTGCCTTCAGCACTCCCAGGGTCACAGCCACCCCCCACGGGCAGGGACAGCCCTTGCTGCTCCTCCTGCCACCCCCACCAACGTCATGGGGAGGGGATGCCTCAGCTTCACTTACCCGGGAGCGATGGACGGGGTTGTCAAAGTCCGTTCCTTCAGGGGCCAGCAGCAGCCAGCCACCATAAATGGGTTTGGCCTGCAAAGAAACAGCAGAGAAACACTCACACACAGCGAAAAATGGCTCAACATGGATCAGCACCACAGGGAATCGATGGTCAGGGACCACGGGAAACTGCAGCAGCCCCAGCATGAAGGCAGCTGTGTGAGCTCAGCCTCCTGAATGCAGGCAAACTCAGCCTTCCCAGTGCAGGGAACGTGGTGTCTGATGGCAACCCGTGGTGTGACACACACTGTGTGCCAACGGGACTGAGAGGAGGACTCCGGAGGAGGCAAAACCCCAGCCACAAACTCCAAACACAGCTGCTCCTGCATGGCACCGTGCCCAGAGCACCAACCTCCCGGGTGCTGCCGAGGGAGCGAGCGGCAGAGCCCATCCCCACCGCGGCTCTTCCCATCCCCATCGGCAGCGTGCCTCTACTCCAAAGCAAAAACACACTCCAAAGGAGAGCTCCATGTTTTCCATTCGTTAATTAAGAGAGGAAAAACTACCCAGTGCTGGCAGTTCTCCAGCTCCCAGCCGCTTCCCGTGCTGTGCACATCCAACTCCTGCTTCCCTGCAGGGCCAGCCCCTGCCAGCCCGCTCCCCCCGCCGGCAGCGTCCAGCGGCCGCGAGCACACAGGAAGGTCAGAGCCAGGAGGAGGGAAAACAGCTCATTCAGCCAGCCGGGAAGAGAAAGGGAAAGAATACTCGGAAAGAACCTTGCAGCACTGCCGTATGGCAGTGGAAAAAAAAATATCCAGGCTCTTTCCACTGGTGGCTTGGATGCAGAAGTGGCCAGGGTGAAGCTGACCCACGCCACAGCGAGCGGTGGGATGGGGACGAGCACCGGGCACGTCCTCCCACGCAAACTCCTGCGGGCACCGCTCCCGCTGCCTAGTCAAGCTGTAAACGATGAGCCAACACCTGGCAAGGGCTGGGGCCAAATCCTGCTGCAAGAGTGGCAAGACATTGCCACACCAGCAAGGCGGCTCCACAGATACCAAGACAGACCAGGAGGGAGGAAACCCAGAGCAGATCCAGCTCCAGGAGACCCTGGGTCTGGGAACACTGCTTTCCACCATGGAACATCCATGCACGTCCATCCTGGCCCAGCCAAAAAGTCACAAGGACACACTCCCAGCTCTTCTCTAACTGATTCAGTTAACCTTGTTGCTTTCACTCTTTTCTGTTCCTTAAAGTTTAAAACTGTTTCCAATTCAGTACCTCCCCTAGATTCCTCCTGCCAGATTCTGTGGTTTTGTAATGTTAAAAAAAAGTTTCCCCTCTGGAAAAATCCCTGCAAACAATAGAAGAAACTGCCTATGCACCAGAAACTGTCAAATGCATGAAGCACTGAGTAAGCAAACTGGAAACACGCCGGAGGAGACCTTTTACTGTTTATAAAATGAAAAGAAATAACAAAATCTCTTATCCCCTCCACAATATGACATACCAGCTCGAGGTGTTGCTCTCCCAGCAGCTGGGAAAACACGATTTGAGAAGACCTTCCTTCCTTTCCCCTTTAAATGAGATTAAAACCAATGAAAACAAAGCGCTGGGATTGGGATCCAATTTGGGGGAGTTAGGGGGGCCCAGGGCACCCCTACACCTGTTCCCACGACCCCACTGGGGGCGCAGAAAGGCATCTATGTGCACCACAGCCCTCCCTGGGTTTGGCAAAGGGCCCGGAGCCCCCCGTCACCCCCGCCCAGCTCACCTGGATGCTGGTGCCCTGCTCACCCATGGCCCCCATGCCACCTCCAGCTGCTCGGCACCGCTCTGTGCCCAGCTCCGTGCCCGACTCCGTGCCGCCCACGCTGCCAGCGCCCCGCAGGTGAGCCAGGCTCCGCCACTCCCCCGGCACACCCCGCCCCGCGCCCCCACCCAAAGCCGCCCGTGACGCATCCGTCCCACGCCAGGGGAGGACTCCGGAGCGGGGGATCCCAACGCTCCCCGCCATGCTGGGATGTGGCCACGGCCACCCTCGTGGCCTGGGAACAGCCAGGCATCCCAAATGTCTCTTGTGTTTTACAGGGGAAAAGCAGAATTGCAAATCACTACTGATGACCCTTCAATGGGTCACTGTGACAAGAAAGGTGTCCCCAAATTCCTGTGAGGGAGAACTTGGGGTGAGTGCTGAGCAACTGGGGCTTGGGAAGATCTTAGGAGTGGCCTCCACCATGCAGAAACAAGAGGATGACAGTGACAACAGCACGTGATGTCCCCAACACTTGGCATCACTAGAGCAGCACCCTGGTGATGCTCTGGAGAGCCGAGCTGTGGGCAGGGCTCAGCTCTCCTCCATCCTCCAGTTTTCTCCTCCAAGCCCCAGCACAGCTCCTGACCAAGACCAAGTGCTCAACCCAAAAACTCTCCCTGACACAAGCCACAGCACTGCAGCCACCCCAGCCACTCCGAGCACCCCACAGCATCCAGCCTGTGTGACAAGCAGCAGGCAGGTCCCAGTGACATACCAGGGACAAAGTAACCGTGAAACCAACAGGAGATATCATCACCAGGGCCAGCAGCAAGCAGCCTTAACCCAGCATTACAGGCATGAAGTCCTGCCCTACCTCAGCCTGGCTCACACCCCCCCAGCAGACATTATTTTGCCTTCAGCCATTCCAATTTTAGCTCAAACTGTATGTAAATAAACACCGAGCACCTGAAATACACACCCTTAACACGGAGCACGGTCATTTTTGTACCAGCGCCATAAAAAAACCACCAGTGGGCTACACTTATTTTGGCAGAAGCATCCAATTCCAGATATTGAAACCAAAATAGCTGAAAGGTATGAATTAGAGCCAGGCAGCGTGGGCAGCCTGGTTCCACCCATCAACAAATGAACACACAGCAGCGCTTTTTAAAGCCAAACCAAAACAAGCTCCTGCTAAAACCAAGCAAATGCCCAGAGAGATACAAGCCTAAATGAAAGGGATATGAATTAGCACACATTGCTGAAATAAGCTCATCACACCTGCATTGGAATGGCCCTGCTGAAGCAAGGTTTAAAATAAACCCGATGTGGGAGGCAGGTCCCGGGGAGTGCTGGAGCACCAGGATGGAGCTGGAATCACACGTCCTTTCCACTGGCTTGGCTTCCTCTGGAAAGCTCCTCAAGAAGAAGAAAATGCAACAACCAGCACTGAACAAGATCTCAGAGCAAAAATTCCTTCTTCCAAGGAGATCTGTCCAACTTCACATTTAGGGATGGTGCTAGAGCAACCCCAGGGTTCCCAGGATGCCTTGGATCACGCAGGGCCTTTTTGCCTCCTGGCAGCTCCGGTGATATCCAAAGGGCAGCTCCACGTAGTTTCTCCACAGGTGGCAGCCACAGAGGGTGCTCAGGCACTGGGTGGGTGGCTTTGCTTTTATCCAGAAGGTACCTGGCCAGAGGGTGAGCCACAAAATACTGTGGGAAAGCAGAGTGGAGAGCGGCTGCTGATGGAGCTGGGGTGGGGTGACGCTCACCCCACCATCACGTGAGAGGTGCGGCCGGTTTGCAGCCCCACAGTGCCCAGTTCCATCCCTGGGACTGCTGGAGGCTGACTCAGGCAGAAACACCCCCATGTCACCACTCTGCTTCCTGTCACACCTCTGGGAGTGCCCAGGTATCGGATCCCACCTTTGATCCGACACTGGAGCTGGGCTCTGGGGCACACCAGCACCTCACCTGCCTCTCAGGTCGCTGCTTCCATGCCCTCAGCCCAGGGGAGGACGCTGCCTCCAGCCCAGCGCCGGCAGCACGGCGGGTGGGAGGAAGCGGAGAAGGAAGCGGCCCCAGCTGGGTTTACACAAAGCTGTCAGGCTGCTGTGCTGATGCTGCCCAGGCATGGACAAACCACCCCAACCAGCTCCACCAGCACCGGGAACACAATTCCCAGCAGACAGGGAACTGGGCTTGAATGACATGCAGAGCCACTTATCACTTCCCAAAGCCCAGGCTGATACAGGAACCTCTGCACACTGCCAGGGCCACAGGGCACCCACTTCCAGAGGGCAGGATGGGTCACAGGAGCATGGCAGCCCATGGAGCGCCAATGGAGGTGGGCTGTGACACCAACCAGCTGCCTGTTGGACGGGCTTTCACACCTCCTGTGTTTTTGGTGGCACCTTCAGCTCTTGCCTCCCCACACAAACCAGCCAGGCACGCAGGACTCAGCAGAGCCACACCATGCCAGCCCCACAGCGCTGCACGAGGAGCTCATTGCACAAGGTGGAACAGGAGAGCTGTACCAACACCCACATCCCCTCTTAGGGTTCAGAGTCAACCCCACGGCAGAGTGGCCACATCCCCGCTGGGGTGCTGGACACCTGGATGGGCTGGGATGCCCCACAGCCTGTGCCCACCCACCCCCACACGTTCTGAGGGAAGTCCGAATCCACTGCCGGGAGAGACTCCTGGCTCGGAGCGCGTGGCGGGAGGGATAATCTGTTTAGGCTGCCGGCAGACGTAATCAGCCTGTCTCGGGTGGAGGCAGGGCTTGTTTTGTTCAGGCTTGGCAACTGAGCGGGAAGGGGAAGAAAAATGGATTGTTGCATCGGAGCTTTAGGCTGTGCCTCCAGCACTGGGAGCAGGGAGCCTTGTGCATCAGGGAAGTGATGCCAGGGCTTCCAGCAGCCCCACAAAACAATGATGTAGCCAACCAGGCTGTGGGTGGATCCAAGGTGGAACTTGTTCCATCACCTTTATGGGTCAGCCCCAATATTCACCTCTCTGACAGCAGCGCCTGCTGCTTCCCACACCCAGGGGAGCACAACAGGGTGACAGCTCTCATCCAGACCCAGAGAGGGGGGGATGGTAAGGTCATCGTTGCCTGTGTGCTGTATCCTGATCCACTCAGAGCTCCCCAGAGGCAGGGACCCGTTTCTGGCACAGTTCAAGGAGAAAGTCACCACAAATACTGTGGTTGCAACCTCAAAATAGGAAATCTGGGCCGTTCCAGCGCCGCTCTGCTCTCAGTTTTGCACACCTTGGAGCCAAGAGAACATCGCTGATGGATGAGTTGGAGCAGCCGTCACTCGGCAGGAATGGGGAAGGTGACACAGTGTTCAGGGAGGGAATGGGATGCAATACTCAAGCAGGCATTCCTGCCCACAGCATGGCTTCCAGGAACTGAGAGACAGGCATCACTTGACATTCTGTGTGCTCCCAGTGGGATGGCAGATGGAGACCCCACCGGAGACCCGTGACCATGGCTGTCGGGAGCTCTGCAAACACTGCTGTGCAAATCCACGCTCCAGCAGCAATCCCAAGGGCCAGGATGAAGCCCAGCCTCAGTAGTTAAGCTGCTTACATCCCTGTTTCCCTGCCTGTACAACATTTCTCCTCTGCTGTCTGTCACCTGGTGACGCCAAACCCCAATGAGAAGGCTGCAGTGCCGCCTCTGAGCACCTAAAACCATTCCTGAAGCAAAAACACTCTCCCATCCCCCAGCTCCTCATCCAGGGATGCTCACTGCCCCTGGGTTCAGCCCAGACAATGTTTTTTCCAGGATGAGACCTAGGCAGCTCCTGAAGGGCACCCTGGATGACGGGGAGAGTCCCCTCTCCATCCACATCCTGCTCTTCTGCCGAAACACATTTGCACAAGGCAGGCATGAGTCGGCCACTACCAGAGCTGCAAATCCCAGGCCAGAATTTCACCACCAACACATCTCCACATGCAGCACAAGGCCAAACCAGACTGGACAGACTGAACTTGGGGCACAAGGAGCACCAAGTGCCACTGCCATGGGCCAGCTGGTGAGCACTGTGCATGCCACAGCCCTCCTGGCACAACGCTAGCAGCAACCCAGGCATCGGCAAACCCCAAAGGACAGAGCTGCCCAGACAGTTTGCTGTGTGGGCAGTGGGAGTGACCGACCGACCAGAGGAACAGGAAGAGGAAAGGTTGAATTCACCCTTCGTGCAAACAGCAGGCCCCCTTCTGCAAACACCCCTGGTCCCAGGGCTGTGCTCGGGTCCGAGCTGCCATCGCCTGGGGCAGTCAGAGCAAGAGCTGGCCGAGCCCGGCTGCGGCACGCACAGGGAATTGGTCAAACAGCAACAAAACCAAGCGGGACAGAATGGACTTTGTAATTCCAGCTCCTTCTCGAGCAGCCCTGCAGCCGGTGTGCCTGGCAGCCAGCAGGCATATCTAACCACTTCCCACCACTGGCCTGCCTCAGTGCCTGGGAGAAGCCACAACATCTCTCCACAGTGCTGGAGAGGGGATTTATCACTTTGTCGGGTGCCGGCACAGATAAGGTGCGGCGCCATGCAAAAACCCAGCAGCAAGCCAGTGTGCAAAGGGGACGGCTCTCCAGCACCCAGAGGCGCCGCCACATCCCTTCCCTTGGGCCAGGCAGAGGTTCAAGTACACCCCAAATCAACACCAGCATCCAACACAGCTTCTGAGTGCCCGCTGCCCTCCCTGCCTGCCCACAGGGCAGAGCCACCATGATCCTGCCCCTCAAGCCCCCCCGTGGCTGTGCCCTCCAAGTCCCTGCCCTCCACAGCCACTGACAGAGGCAAATTTGACATTTGCAGAGAAATCTCCCCCTGTTCAGTGCTAATAATCAGTCAAGTAGAGGAAGATTTTTGCAGCATGATACAAGCAGCGGGGAGCAGGGAACACAAGCGCGGGGGCTGCTTTCCAGGAAAATGGGGGCTTTTCCTCCCAAAAAGGAGCAGAGCTGGAGGGAAAAGTGTGGCTGGGACATGATCCCTCACCCTGTCACCCTCTGGACAATGCAAGGAGTCAGGACAAGACCCCTGCAGCACAGGGCATCCCAGCCCCATGGATGCAAAGTCCCAGAGTAAAGCCAAGCCTGTGACCCAACGCTGACACGCTCCAGCCTCAAGGCTGCTGGCCACCAGCTGCTCAACATCCAGAACAGTAGGAAAGTGATAATGACCAATGGAGAAGAGATGGAAATAACCACCCCCTGTCACTGGGCAGGGGTGTCACAGGAAGAGGCGGTGGGAAAAGTCTGCGAGCTTTATTTTCTAACTGGGTGGTCCTCTGGGCATCTATGCCATGATGTCTAATAAAAAGAAAAAAAAGGGGGGGAAAAAAGACACTGGTAGCTGGAAAGACGTCCTCAAATTCCTCTATCTGTGCCAGTCCCTGCGCCCCGAGAGAGCAAATGCATGGAGAAAATTAAAAGCAACTGTTTTACACTCTGCTCTTCTTCCAATTCAGGCCAGGCGAAATTTTTAGGTTAATTCCCAGCCTGTCCCATGTTGTTGGGAGTTTCATCTCACAGACCAAGGGCATGTGTGTGCAGACATGGATTGGCCTGGAACAGCCAGCACGGAGAGCAGGAACCCCACAGGGACACCCCCACCAGAGCCTTGGGTGGCTGCTTGGGAAAAGGGTCCCACTGGACAGGCTGGCTTTCTCTTGGAGACAGGAGGGGGACCCTGGGAACCATCCATCCTCCCAGGGCATGTTCTGGGAAGTCGAGTTCCCTACGAGGCTTGCAGGTGGTTACAGAGGGACCATGCAGTGCCAGCATGGGCATGTCTTGCCAGGAAAGTGGAAATTCCCACAAAAAGGGAATTTCTCCCTGGATGAGAAAGGAGCAGTATAAGACAAGCTGGCAACAGGTGGGTGGCACAGCTAGCACACAGCCACCAACAGCACCACGTCTGCCAGCAGCCAGATCCTGCCACCACACAGCATCAAGGGATCTGACAGCCCACTACCCACAGCAACAGATTTTCCCAAAGGAAGAACAGCTGCGCTGACTGACCCAGTTTTTCCCATGCTGTGTGGGCACCCCAGAAGGTCAAAGACAGACTGTGGGGGGCAAGGGCACATCACCTCCCACCTGCAGCCCTGGAAGGGGACAGTCACGTCTCCAACAGGTGGTGGGACCGCATGTAGCTGCCCCAAATCACACCGAGCCCCGTCCGGCAGCACGGCCACGCACAAAAACAACTCGTGAACGCAGCGCTCCCGGGATTAGGGACTTAGCGTCCGCACAGCCCTTTGAAGTTGGAAGTGCTAAGTCTGATTATTATTAGAGAGCTCCAGCTCATTAATCCTGATGTTTGGGGCTGGATTTCCCCCCTCCCAGCCCCATTCCTAAGCTGGTTCCCGAGTACGACGGAAATCCACTACTACCACTAAATATTTGTGACTCTTTGCAAACACACTCTGGGTCTCTGCCCCGAGTGGCTCCAGCGCCCTGCAGCATCCCGGGAAGCAGCGGGGGCAGCTCCTGACACGCACGCAGGTATTTTTATCTAATAAAAATCCAAAAGGGACACGAGTGCGTAAGTGTGAAGTACCTTCACCTTTCCTCCAAGCCAAGTACAAAGGTCAGATGACTCCAAAAGACTTTTCTAGCCTGACTCTAGGTAATCACCAACACTGTCCCTGTCCACAGGGCAAGCAGGACGTGCTGGGAACTGAGCCCCCACGTTGCAGAGTGGGACCCCCCCAACCCAACCCAAAAACGTTTGAGTGAAAAAGGCAGAAACGTTCAGAGCTGTTAAATGAACCGTTATTCCTGGGTGTGCTCCGGAGCGAGCACACCCCCACATCCAGCCAGGCTGCGAAACGGGGCACAAACCGGGAGGGGAGGTTGGGAAGCACCGGGGTGGAAGCGGGGGGCCGGGGGGCTGCGGGGCACGGGGAGCTGCGGGCCGGGCGGGAGGTGCGTGCGTGCATCACACACTACCACAGCCACCATCTTATCTGGGAAGCGGGATTACTTCACCCCAGCTGCGAGGGAGAAGCCGAGCAAGATTGCGCCGTTTTCCCAACCGGAGCCCCCCGCGCAGGGCCTGGATCCGGCCACGGCGCTGACCCCGACCCCATGGGAACCGGACGCGGGGGCAGCCCCCCAGGGCCACCCACCACCCCGACGGGAACAAAGCCAACGTGAGGCTGCCCGAAACGCGCCCCCGGGTCCCCAGAGATGGGGGGGGC
>VZRH01000916.1:435464-544377 GCA_013397555.1 Urocynchramus pylzowi
GGCTGCGCTCGGCTCCGCTCGGCCCGGCTCGGCCCAGCCCAGCTTGGTTCGAATCGGGTCGGCCCCGCTCGGTTTGGCTCAGCCTTGCACAGACCGGCTCAGCTCAGCCCACCGCAACTTGGCGTGTCTTGGCTCAGCTCGGCTCTGCTCAGCCCAGCCCAGCTCCTTCAGCCCGAGTCACTTCAACCTGACTTGGCTCAGCCTGGCACAAATAAGCTCGGCTCGGCTCAGCGTGGCACCGCTTTGTTTGGCTCTGCTTGTCCCGGCTCAGCTCTCTTCAACCTGTCTCAGCATGGCTCAGCTCAACTCAGCCTAGTATGGCTCAACTCAGCTGAGCTCAGCCGGGCTTTGCTCAGCTCGGTTTGTCCCAGACCAGCTCAACTCAGCTCAACTCAACTCAGCTCAGCTGGGCTTTGCTCAGCTCGGTTTGTCCCAGCTCAGCTCAGCCCCTTGTAGGAGCAGTTCTCTGTTTCCCCCATGGAGCACAGTGACCTCCCCACACAGCCCGCACACAGCCGTGGGACACATGGTGACACGGTGACAATCCATGGCCACAGCCCTGTCCCCAGCCCTGGCACACAGCACACGGGGGTCACCAACCCTCGGACACTGAGATTAGGTGGGGACAATGCCCCTCACACTCCTGTGGTGCCATGGTGACCTGTGGCATGGGGACAGAGCAGGGATGAAGCAGGGACAGGGGTGCACGTCCCACCTGGGCCACGTCCCTGCTGTGCCACCGCCCTGGGGCCAGCCGGGAGCTCCTGTTTGTCCAGTGAATTTTATCCGGTGGAAACCGGCAGGTAAATATTCCTGACCGGCTGATAAGGACCTGCTGTGAGGCCACAGGTTTGGCCTCCCAGCTCTGCCCCTGGCTTCTGCACAGAGGCACCAGGGAAGGGACCTCAGTGCCTGTGGAGCGCCACTGGAGCGGGAGGGAGGTGGGAACGCTGACCCTGGGGCAGGGGGATGGGGCAGAGGTGCCAAGGGCACCTCCAAAATGCACCCAAGACTGGCACACCCTACCACACTCAGAGGTCACCATGGCACAGAGCATCCCCTGCTCATCCCACCGGTGTGGGATGGGGCCCTGCTATGAGGAACAGACACGTGGATCTTCCTGGATTGTTGGGGCCAGGAAAAACCCGTCGGAGAAGAGGTGATGGCGTGGTCCCCTCACGCCTGGCGCTGGCCTGTCGTTTGATGTGGGGCCCGGCCTGGGCGGCCTCGCCACGCCGGCTCCGCGCTGTCATCCCGAGTAAATAAAGCCCAGCAAAATTGCCTGCTTGTTTATTAATTTTTGCTTCATCAAAGGCAGCTTTAATCATCTCTCTCCCTCCTGCCAGGGCCACTCGCAGCACACACCGTGTGCCATGGGTTGGGATGGGACAGCAGAGCACCAGTGACCCCAGGGCCTCCTCGCCCGGCCCCGAGCCCACACGGTGATCCCAGGCTGGGGATGGCCACCAGACCTCCACACGTCACCGTTTTGCAGGATTTTCCCACCTTTTCCTTGATCCTAAGGTTATAAAAGCAGCATGACCCCACCCCAGGAAGAGAGGATATTCCCCTCTGGAATGTACAGACCCCGCCACCCTCGCTGTGGGTCCAGGGTTCACCTGGCACATGACTGCAGAAATCCTGCTCCTTGGAGAAGGGTGGAAATCCCGCTCCTTGGAGAAGGGTGGATGATTTTCTCAACCAGCTCTGGTCCTTGCCTGATTCCCCTTTCCTCCCTCCCTGCTTCCATCCCCAACGTTGGATTATTCCGGCATTGCTTGCTGAGGACCTGGCACCCCACAGTTCCTACAGATGCCCAGCATTTCCTTCTCCATCAAAAAGCCCCTCTGCAGCTCCATGCACACCTCCACGTGTCCTCATGGTCCCCAGCCCTTCTCCACCTCCTCAGGGCACGGACCCCCCAGCCTGGAGGAAGCCCCCAGGAGGGAAGGGGCTGCTCTTTCCCTATTCCACGGGGCACCGTGGAAGGGCAGGCTGCTGGCACGGAGCCGTCCCTGCGGGCTGTGCCTGCCCCGGGGGCTCGGGGCCGTGACCTGGCGCCGCGCACGGCTCTGCCGGAGCCGGCAGCTCCCCGCGGGAAGCGGCTGCTGCCGGGGCTGGCTCCAGCCTCTCCAAAAATCCAGCTGAACGGGACAGGCTTCTGCTCAAACCTGTCGGGCCGCATTCAGCCGTGCGGAGCCGGCCGCCCGTGTGCCACGCTGGGTGCTGCTGGAAGCTCGCTGTGACACCCCCTGCGTGCCCCAGGTGCTGGCACAGCCCTGGCACTGAGGTCCCCAACGTGTGCCACGGGGTGGGTGTCCCAGCCCATCATCCCAGCCCATCCCATCATCCCATCCTATTGCCACCGCTGTGGGAATGCCCGGCTGGGGCTGCCGTGTCTCTTCAACCCAGTTTTTTCCGGAGGAGTTTTCTCAAATGAGGGCAATTAAAACAATGGGGAAATGGAAAGTTTTTGTCAGGGAGCTGCAGTGGCAGAGGGGAAGGTGATGTGGTGAGTCAGCCTTCCAAAAAGAAGCCCCAGCGCCAGGTGAACAAGCTGCAGACCAGGAGGTGTTTGTTAGTCACCAAGCCGGGCGCCGCGGCCCCAGCCTGGGGAGCACCAAACCCCAGCGGAGAGAGGAGAGCAGCACTGCTCCTGTCATGCTGTGAGATGCCACCAGCACCATCCACTGCCTCTGCCCGCCAGCGTGTCACCATTTGGGGACGCTCCGGGTGGCTGTGCCGTGTTTTCCCGGCTCTGATGCGGCACAGTTCACATTTTTCCGCAGGGCCGGGCAGCAGCAGGGCAGCAGGGTGCTCCTCCCGGGTGGCCACGGCTCCCCACGGGACCTTGGGCAAGTCACTGTGCCGCCAGCTCGCCGTCATTACCGCGGAGCCAGACAGCCAGACAGCCAGCCAGACGGACAGACGGACAGACAGACGGACAGACGGACGGATGGATGCCCGGGGGAGAGGCAGGAGTCACGGCTCGGAGCTGGCGAGCCCGGGGATCCACGCCGGGTCTGGGCTTGGACTGAGCAGCGCCTGGGAAGGCTCCCCCCTCCTGCCCTGCTCCAGTGGAGTCCCGGTGTGGGGTGCTGGATGCAGCCCCTGGCTGTGCAGGGATCCAGAACCTTCCACAGCCCTGCCTGGGGAACATCTGGCAAAGCAAACACTGACCAAAGGAGGCTTGGATGTCCCTCATGCCACCGTGTGTCTTATAGGGGTGACAGCCACAGGGGGGAAATCCATATGGGGTGAAAACACCTTCCTGGATGGAGAGAAAGGCCCTGGGCTGCTCTGTGCCCAGTTGTCACAGAATCAGAGAGTGGTTTAAGTTGCAAGAAACATTAAGGACCACCTTGTTCCACCCCCTGCCATGGGCAGGGACACCTTCCACTAAACCAGGTTGCTCCAAGCCCCATTCAATCCAATTTTTCCCACTAGGAAAACTAAAAGGACCCAAATGATCTACTGGAGGAAATCCACAGCACTCAGCTGCAGCTGATGCAGTCCAGAGGGGAGGATGCAGCTTCCATGGGGCTGGAAAAGCCCATGAGGATGGTCCAGAGCAAGCTGCACATGCATGCAGAGGCTTGACTTGCCCCAGAAGCCATAATAAATCCTGTCCCACCAAGGAGAACTTTCCTCTTGTCCAGAGATGCCAAAAGTCTGCGAGTTCACACCTTTCTCCTAAAATTGATTAATTACACTCACAGTTGGGTTACCAGTGGCTGCTGCTGCCATTGCTGTGCTCTAGCAGGAAAATCCATCTTTTGTTCCCACCTGGTTCTCCCCACTTTTTGGCTGCTGGGCAGGGCAGAGGGGATCCCCTTGTGAGGCTGCCTGCCCTGCCAACCCCCTCTCACCTCAGAATCCCTGCTACAAACATCACCCTGTGCAAAATCCAGAGCCCTCGGCCCCCTTGGCCACCGCCCCGGAGCTGCCAGCGCAGCCGTCGGATGTCTGCTCTGCTGGCTCCATATAATGCAAGTTCTACAAATGAAAATGTCACATGGCCCTAAATTAAATACTTTGGAGAAACCCATTATAATGCAGCAGCACAATTAGCTTTATCAGCCAGCCCAGAGTCATGCCAAAAACCAAAGCAGACTCACTTGACAGGAGCTGCCATCCATGAAACCAAGCTAACGACCTTAATTATATTTTTAGCTTCTAATTTTTGGCTGACACTATCCTCAATTACCCAGCCCATAATTTGTGCAGGGACGGCAATCAGCCTCACCTGGCCTGTAATTCCCAGGATCAGCCCTTTTATCCCTTTTAAATATTAAATTGACTCCCACTGGCCACCCTCCAGTCCTCTGGAATTTCCCCAGGGTTTTAGCGTTAAAAATTAACAGCAGAGTTCCTGGGCAGGCTGCAAGCCTCTTCCCGTGAGGGTTCTGCCAGGAAAACACCTCTCCAGAGAGAATTCAGCAGTGAGGACAAGGAGTTGTTCCCACCAGGTCAAAACCCCACGTAATCAGATCAGCTGTTCTGGCCAGAGATTGTTCTTTGACTCATCTCCCTCATCCACCACCCACGCTTTACACCTCAGCACACAGCCCAGCAATGAACCCTCCTTTCCCTGCCCCTTCCCTACACATTTTTAGGGTTTTCTCCTCATTTCTGTGCCAGACCTCAGCCAACCCAGGTCTTTTCCCATCTGGCCATCCTTGGTCTCCAGCTGGCTGCTGAGTTTGGGGAGCCAGCCCTGAGCACAGCCCGGGTTTTGGTAAAATGCTTCCCTTTTCCTGACCTGTGCTGGGTTTTGGCAAGGAGGCTGTTGCAGCACCGCCCTGCTGATGCACAGGGGCACCTCTGGAGCCTGGCTCACCCAGGGCTCACCCAGAGCCCCGGCACAACCCCTGGGAGGGTCAGACCCCAGCACAGGGGCTGCCACGGCGCCCAGACCCCGGTGGGCACCGAGCATCCCTGGGATGATGCCCCACTGCAGCCCCAGGGGGTGCCAGGACGAGGGGCAAAGGGAGGAATGGAGCAGTGTGGGAAGCACAGGAGTGGAGCAGTTTGGGGTGAGGGGCGCCCTGAACCCCCGGGGTTCTCTGGGGGTGCTGCAGACGGAGGTGCCAGGGAGGGGCAGGAGCCAGCCTGGGGGGCTGCATCCCACAGGAAAGTGGCCAAGGCCAGGTTGGATGGGGCCTGGAGCAACCTGGGATGGTGAAAGGTGTCCCTGTCCCTGTCAGGGGGTGGAACTGGATGGGCTTTAAAGTCCTTTCAACACCAACCATTCCATAAATTGTGATTCCCCCTGGCTGGGCTGGAGCGGCCGCGTTGGAGGATTCCGGGCTGCGGGGACAGCTGGAGCCACAGGAGCCAGCGGGAGCCGGGCTGGGCTGGCCAAGGGTGCCATCTCCTGGGGACAGAGCCACAGAACAGACCCTGGGGACACCCACAAAACAGATCCGAGGGACAGAGCCACAGAACAGACCCTGGGGACACCCACAGAACAGACCCTGGGGACAGAGCCACTGAACAGATCCTGGGGACAGAGCTACAGAGCAGATCCTGGGGACACCCACAGAATAGATCCTGGGGACAGATGTACTGTTACTGTTGTGACACGAAATAACAAGACTCACGTGAAGATTTTTCTACATCAGAACAAGAGCAAAAAGAGAAAACTTTGTTTTTCCGACTTCAACATTTATAAAAATCTAAAAGTGACAGTAGATTAAAAAATGACATCGCTACCTCTCCAACCACACCAATTAAACCAACAGTCTATCAAAATTCTCCTCCTACAGAGAAGGATGTAAAACAACTATTATTTACATAAAAATGCGTGGAAAACTCTATTACAAGAATGTAAACATCAAAAAGCTTAAAAAACCTGAGAAAAACAAAGTAACAATGTACAGAACAGATCCTGGGGGCAGAGCCACAGAACAGACCCTGGGGACAGAGCCAAAGAGCAGATCCTGGAGAGAGATCCACAGAGCAGATCCTGGGGAGAGATCCACGAACAGATCCTGGGGCCGAGCCACAGAACAGACCCGGGGGACAGATCCACAGAACAGATCCTGAGGACAGATCCACAGAACAGATCCTGGGGACAGAGCCACTGAACAGATCCTGGGGACAGAGCTACAGAGCAGATCCTGGGGACAGAGCTACAGAGCAGATCCTGGGGACACCCACAGAGCAGATCCTGGGGACAGAGCCACAGAGCAGACCCTGGGGACAGAGCCACTGAGCAGATCCGGGGACACCCACAGAGCAGATCCTGGGGGCACCCACAGAACAGATCCTGGGGACACCCACAGAACAGATCCTGGGGGCATCCACAGAGCAGATCCTGGGGACACCCACAGAGCAGATCCTGGGGCCAGCCAGGCTCAGGAGCTCCGGACGGCAGCGGGGACAAGGAGCCGCCCCCCGGAGCTCCCCGGGGACAGCCCCGGCACTCGGGGATGGCCCTTCCCGAGTGGGACTGCCACGGCATGGCCACGGCTCTGCGGAGCCCCGGCTGTCCCCGCGGCCACGCACGAAAGCAGGTGGCAGCAGTGGCTGTCGTGCAGCCCCTGGGCTTGGTCGCGCAGTGACTGTGGGGTTGCCATGCGGTGACAGTGGCAGGACAGGGGGGATGTCCCGGGGACAGGCACATCCTGGCCCCAGCACCCCGCGGGGAATTGGGGTGACAGAAATGAGCCCTCGGAGCCGTCTGCGCTCAGCCCGGCCCCGCAGTTGGCAGTTTCGACCGAAAAAGGCTCCTCTTCCCCTCCTTCCCCCGCAGCCCCTTTTTGTCACGTCCTAAAGGGAGAGCACGTGTGTGAGCAAATCTCCTGGCCGAGGCTCGGGACTGCTAAAAGCAGATGGGCTGAGGGGAGGAAACCATCCCACAAAGCTGCTCAAGGGGAAGGCAAAGCACCCCCTAAAAATTTTCAGAGCCAAACATTATCCACCCTGTCTGCCTGTTACCTGCAGCTCTCCTTGCAGCGCTGCCACTGGGGCAAGAGCCCAGCAGAAAAATAGATTTTGTTGTCAGGAAAGAACTGGGCTCTGTCACCCCAAAGAGAGCGTGGCACCTCCAGAGCCAGGTGCAGATGGGCACTGCAGGATGCAAAAAAAAAAAAAAAAAAACATGTGGGGGGATGCAGGGGGATGCAAAGCCATGCAGGGGGATGCAGAGGGATGCATGGCACTGGGAGGATGCACGGGGAGCTGCTGGTTGATGCTCTGGGCAGCCAGTGAACTCAGCAAAGGAAGGGTTTAATCCAGAAATCCAGAACAGGGGGCTGGTGGTGGCTGCCCAAACCACAGAGCAACCCCAGGCATGGCAGGGTGGCAGCACTGCCTTGGCTGTGAGGCAGGAGCTCATGGGGACCGTGTCTGGAGGTGTTGGAGAGCACCCTCAGAGGCTGTAGGAGGGGGGTGGTGGGGTCTGGGGCACAGAGGGTGAGGCCACTGGGGCACACGGCCGAGGAAATGGGGCTCCAGTGCAGACAGCCCCAGAATTCTACAGCTGAAACCACACTGCCTGATCCCTGCTCAGCGAGGAGGGACAACCACCCCCAAGTGCTTCTCACTTCCCTCTTGAGGGCTCACCAGGGTGGAAACTGCAAGTCTCTGGTGCTATTTACAGAGGTGAGTTTCCCCTGCAGAACCCCGAGAGCAGTGGGCTGGGGCCATCTCTCCAGGGCCATTTCTCCAGGGCCATCTCTCCAGGGCCATCTCCCTGCTCTGCCACACTCAGCCAGCTCAAGCAACGCCAAAATCGTGATTTCCCTCCCAGCAGGAGGCTCAGCACAGCAATGATCTCATCCTTTGTGCCAATACACCACATGTGGCATGTGGCAGTGTCCCTGTGGCCGGGGTGCCTCCTCTCCTGGTCCTTGCTCCAAGCCCTGTGCTGCACTGGGTGGTGCCAGGGATGCTTCCCACCCTCCTTCAGGATCTGGGCTGTGATGGGCCACATCCAAACACAAGGTGCTCTGGGGGTTCCTCTGCTCTGGGCTAATCTCCCCATGAGCAGGATCAGCCTCCAATGCCCCTGCAATGGACACAGCAGCAAAACATCCTCTGGCCTCTCCAGCTCCACAAGGCAAGCACAAAACAGGAGTTTTTGAACCAAACAGAAGAGCCCTTGATGCTGCTCCAGGATTGTTTTTAGTAACAGGTATTGCTGCTTCCTTCCTCCCTCAGCTGCTTCTGCAGAAAGGTCTCTCTGGACTGAGCTGAGTCACTGCTCTGCCACGCTCCCAGCACCTCGTGGGCTGCCAAAGCCATGCCCAGCATCCCTGCAGGAGCAGGGACAAACCTCTGCAGGCTGCCAGCAGGGCAGAGGTGGCTCTTTGCCTCTGTGAAAACAAGCTGTGCTATTAAAGTGCTATTAATGAGTTATTAATGTGCTATTAATGAGTTATTAACATGCTATTAATGAGTTATCAATGCTTTGTGCCCCAAGCCCAGCCAGGACTCAGCTGCCCATGCAGGACATAGCACAGCCCTCCTGCCTCCCAGACATGGATGCACCTGAGAAAATCAGTGTTCAAGGCACCTCACGGGGCTCCAGAGAGGTTCTGTGGGTTGTGAGCAGGAGACAGGGCAGTGCTTGTGCTGCCCACCCTGAGGACACGGGGAGGATGGGTGCTGCCAGCAGTGCTTGGTCCTGGCAGTGCCTCTTGTGCAGGGTGAAACACCTTTCCCTGAAGGAAACATCCCACTGGCACAGGCTGCAGAGGTGGAAGCACCACCCCTGGAGGGATCCAAAAGGTGTTCAAGTGTGGCACCTGGGGACAGGGCTCATCAGTGAACGTGGCAGTGCTGGGGCACCTGGGGACAGGGCTCATCAGTGAACGTGGCAGTGCTGGGACACCTGGGGACAGGGCTCACCAGTGAACGTGGCAGTGCTGGGACACGGCTGCACTCGACATCTGGGAGGGCTTTTCCAGCCTTTCTGGTTCTGGGATTCTGCTGCAGTCCCATGATGTGAGAGCAGGTGCTGCAGAGCTCCCACTCCAGCAAGGCCCTCTGCAACGTGGCCACCTGGGCCAGGACGCCTGTCCCTGGTCCCGGTGACACATCAGCCCGCAGGGTCCCCCACGCTGTCCCCAGCAGCCCAGGGACCCCAGGAGCCAATGCAAGGCGCTGAGTGTGCAGCCAATTTGCATGGAAGGGACGAGGGGAAGCCCCAGGAAGTGCAGAGCCAGGCATTAACCAAATCTCTCTAATAATAACCCCCGAGCCATGCAGGGGCTCAGGGCTGCAGCTCGTGGGGCCATGGCTGGAGCTGAGGGGGAGTAGCCACTGCTGGAGAGCCAGATGTGAGTGACCCCTCCAGGAGGGCTGGGGGGGATGGGGTCAGGGCTGTGGGGTCAGGTTTGGGGCTGGCAATGCTCCCAGTGCCAGCAGGGAGTGGAGGCTCTGCTCAGAGCTCCCACCCTGCTGGAGGGGGTCAGTGCTGTGGGGCTGGAGAGGGAATCACAGAATGGTTTGAGCTGGGAGGGAGCTGAGTTCTCGTCCAGTTCCACCCCCCTGCCATGGGCAGGGACACCTTCCACCATCCCAGGGTGCTCCAAGCCCCTTCTAACCTGGCCTTGGACACTTCCAGGGATGGGGCAGCCACAGCTTCTCTGGGCAACCTGTGCCAGGGCCTCCCCAGCCTCACAGGAAAGAATTTTTTCCTGATAACGAATCTAAATCTACCCTCCTTCAGCTTAAAGCCTTTTCTGCTTGTCCTGTGGCTGCTTAAAGCTTGGCATGAGGGGTCTGTGAGGGAATTCAGAGGGTCCTGGTGGTTTAGAGGCAGAGGGAAAGACTTACCTGGCTCTGCTGGAAAATCATGGCTGAGAAGTCTGTGCTGGGAGCACCACATGTGCCCTGGGACTCCCCAGGAAGGGGAAGGTCTGTCCTAGATGAGACCAAACATCTCCTTGGACATGTCATTGCAGCACCTGGGAGGGAGATTCCCAGCCTGCAGCCCCTCAGCCTTAACACAGCCCTAGATCTGCTTCCCATCAATTATCCCCACCTAGGTCAAGGATGGCTCAGCTCCCTGCCATCCCCAGGGCTTGCAGGACCCCCCCAAAGGGCTTCCTGCCAGCCCTGGGGGGCTTCTCTGGGTGCAAACCCCAGTTTCTTCCAAGAGCATCTGAGGAGAGCAATGGCCTGAGCCTCGCTCTGCCCTGGGGATGCCTCCAGTCAGCTCGACAGAAAGTCATCATTGAATTTTATAGCAATGTTAACTGAACAACTGGGAGTGTCAGGCCAGCATCCCAGAGCAGAGAGGATGTTTCCTGGGAATGTGGGGTTTCCCTTGTGCTGCCCCAGGCAGGAGCCAGCCCCTCTGCAGGGAAGGTTCTGGCTGGGCAGGGGCAGGACAGAAGTGCAAAGTGCCCAATCTCTGAGTCCTGGAGAGAGAGGAGAAATCCTGGCAGAGCCCGGGGGATTTCCTGTATAAAAAGCAAAGGCTTGGTTCTGCCAAAGCAGCAGCTCAGCCTTTGGGCAGGCAGAGGCTGACTCTGCAGCTTGGGGAAGCTTTAAGCCTTTGGGGCCGTCAGCAGCAGCATCCCCCAGCCTGCAGGAAGCAGCTGCGGCTCCAGGGGAGGGCTGAGGCTCCCGGGAGCCCTCCCAGGCAGCGAAGGGCTCGTTGCCACCACGGCCACCACGGCCACCCTCCTGCTGGCCCAGAGCTTCCTGCAGGGGCTCCTCTGCAGACCCTGCGTGTGGCACCACACAGGGGCTGTTCTCAGCCAGCTGATTCTTCTACATGTGAGGTTTTGATGATTTTTATGCTGCTGAGAACTGCTCCTGTGCTCCTCTGGCGTCACATCCAGTGCACAGGGGCCCTGGGAGCACTGGGGCAGCACAGGATGGGACAGGCAGCCCGTGACAGGGACAGGAGCACGTCCACCTCCAGCTGGCACTGGTTAAACCGGTGCCTGAAGCCTCCTGGGGAGATTTCCCTCCCTCTTCTGCTCTGACATGTCCTATACATCTGCCTGGTTTCACTATGACTGCAGAGCACCCAAGAGAAAGGGCAGGAATGACACACAAGGTGGTGTTTCTGGTACTTTCAGAAAGCCTGTAAGGACAGAACAGCCCCCAGTGCTTCTGCTCCCTCTGGCAGGTGCAGGGACCCCCAGACCCTCAGGGCACAGCTCGGGGCCACCTCTAGGCCAGGGTGGGCTCTCTGTGTGTCCCTGGGACTGGCACAGGACGCACACACAGCTGGAAAAGCAGATTTGGCTGTGTGCTCCTGCTCAAGCCTGGGGCAGAGAGGGCTGAGGGACAGCCAGGCTCTCCCTGCCAGGGGTCCCAGCCCCAGGAAGGGACCAGGTGGCTGCAGAGCAGCCCCGTGGTGGCCACCCCGTAGCTACCTGTGTCTCTGTCCTGCAGCCATGGATGGACCACGAGTGGGGCAGGATGCCATGAAGAACTGCACTGACCAGGAGTACTGGGACAACCTCGTTTCCCAGTGCATGCCCTGCAGCCTGTCCTGCAGGCAGTCCCTGGCCAGGAAGTGTGATGCTGTGTGTGGTGAGTGCTGGGGTGCCCCTGTGTGGAAGAGTCAGGGTTGGGCCCAAGCTGGGAGCGAGGACCAGAGCCTGGGATGAGCCCCAGGGCAGGCTCTGAGCCAGCTCAGCTTTGCAGAGCTTCAAGCCAAATCCACAAAGGGGGATGTGACAGCTCCCCATGGAGGGGCTGGGGCTGGCAACAGCTCAGGACCAGGACGAGGGGCCTGCACCTCTGCACTGCTCCCTTCTGGGCTCTCCAGGCTGCACCAACCCCCCAAAGGCAGGGATGTGGATAATGATAAACCCTCAGCCTGGGGCAGGCCCTGAGGTGTCCTGAAAACAGTTGGGGAGGAGGACAAGGGACAAATGAACTTTGCACCCCAGCCCTGTGCCAGCTCCCTTCCTGGAGTCACCAGGCTGAGGTGGCTTCACCCATCCCAGGGCTCATTTGGCAGCCACGAGAGAACATCTCCTCGCTGAGGACAGGAGATGCTGCTCCTGGCACCCTGAGGCAGGTTTTGGTGTGCCCCAAAAGCCGTGCAAGCCCCAGGGCAGCAGCAGCAGCAGCAGCAGCAGCTCTGAGAGCAGCAGCCAGGAGCTCCCAGGTGAGCCCAGCTGCCTCCGGCTGGCTGAGGCCATCCCCTCCCCGAGCAGCTGCCAGCAGCTGCCTTTCCCCGGCTCTCCAGGCAAACACCGCCCCAAATCCCCGCTCTGTCACCCTGCCAGCCCTGCAGAGGCTGGCAGTGCTGCGGGGAGCAGGCGGGTCCCACCCTGTGCCTGCCCTGAGCTGGGCTCGTCCTGCCGGGAGTTGGGGAGGGGGGGATGTGCTGAGGACACCGTGATCAGCTCCCTCCCCTTCCCCAGAGTCCATGGACTGCAACAAGAGACCGGGATTTTACTACGACGATCTCGTGAAGACCTGCATCAAGTGCAGCTCGGTGTGCGGGCAGCACCCCAGGGAATGCGCCCTGTCCTGCGAGCGTGAGTTGGGGAAGGGGCCCCAGAACTCCCCCCTTTGGCCCTGGAACTGCACTCTCGGCGGCTGCCATTTCACCGGGCTGGGGAGAAGCAGCCAGGGCATCTCTTCCCCGTTTCCTCCATCCTACAGTGGCTTTTCCCTGTCGTGCGCTGGCGTTTTACAGGTTGGGCAGCTCCCCCGGGCAGGGCGGAGTTGGCAGAGCTGCGGATCCCGCCCGGCTGAGCTGCCCCAGCCCCCGGGGAGGGGCGGTAGGAGGGGACAGGCAGATCCCCAGGGTCTCCAAGTCCTACACCGCGGTTCAGAAGACCCCTGAAGATGGGGAAGGGTGTGAATGGGGTGTGGGAAGGGATCTCCTCCACCTCCCCGCGGAGAAGTGCCAGCGAGCAGAGGGGATCCGGAGCTGCTCCCAAACCCTTTCCCCGGGGAGGGCACAGGCGCTGTCAGCTCTTCCCCTCCCCGAAAGGCGCCGCAGCGGTGTCTGAGCTCCCCCATCTCTCCTGCCCACAGCCACGCCTGCGGGGCCGGCGGCCGTGCTGGAGCAGAAGGCGTGCGCGGAGCAGGAGCCGTGGCTGGTGCTGTACCTGCTGCTGGGGCTCTGCCTCTGCGCCCTGCTCTGCTCCCTGCTCCTGGGCTGGACCCACCTGCGCAGGAGGGGAGAGGGCGTCTCCTGCCCGGCCAGCGCCGGCGCCTGCCACTGCAGGGAGGACCCTGCCAAAGGTGGGTGCTGGCAGCACTGCGGGCTCTGGGAGAGGGTGGGGGCAGAAAAAAGCAGAGCCGTGTCCTAAAAGGGGAGGGAGAAAAAGCAAAGCAACGAGTGTGAGCCTGGAAGAGGAGCAGGACTGGACCCCCGTGCCCGATTCTCCACCGTAGCCCCTCATCACTCCCTCCCCAGGCACAGCTTCCCTCTTGGAGCTGCTCCAAGGGCAGCACCTCTCCAGTCTCCATCCAGAGGCTGAGGGACAAAAGTCAAAAATGAGCACCTGTCCCACAAAAACCCAGTTTTAGTTCTGCAGCCAGAGGGGCTTCACAAGTCCTTGTGTTAGGGAGAAAAGGAGAAAGGATAATGTGGAACAATTCAACATGGAAAAGGTGGTTTTATATTTCCTCCTTTTCTTCTCTCCTGCCTTTCCAAAGAAAAATTGCCTACTTACCTATTTCTGCACACACACCACACACACCCATGTTTACACATATCCACCTCAAAGCCATCAATGTCAAAAATCACCGAGGAAGGCCCCATGAGCCAATGTGACACCTGGAGTCACTCCAAGGACTGTCCCTCAAGGCACTCCAGCCCCTTTGCTGAAGGACACAGGGATCAAAGGGTCATCTTTAAAATAAGCCACCAGGTTTGGAGAGTTTTTCTGGGTGTTTTAGGTGGTGCAGTGAATCCATGCTGGAGCTGGGTGTCCTCTCCAGGTCCAGGCCCAGCTTTTCACAGGCTCCAGTGCAGCACTTCAGGGCACTCCCAGGTAAAAGCTGCCCCTGGGCCCCCTCAGCTGACGCCGAGTTTATTTGCAGATGGGCTGGTGGAAGCTGGCAGCGTTGGTGATGGATTCACCAGCATCAGAATCCCAGAGCCAGTGGAAACCTGTGGCTTCTGCTTCCCTGGACATGGCTCTGCTGTACAAGAGACCAAATCCTGCCACAGCAGCTCCTGCCACCCTGGGGAAAGGGCTGCTCCCTCCTTCTCCGGGATCTGCAGCACGGGAAGCGCCGGGGCCCTTCCCAGCCCTGACGACGGCCACTTCAAAATCATCTGTTCTCCTTCCCAGGAGAAGGCACCCATGGTGTGACCACAGAGGGTGTTCCAGCACAGGATCACAATGCAGAGATGCTCTCTCTGCCCCCAAATCAAAGCTGCTTCACCCTCTGTTGCCAGTGACTGGAGCAGCCTCTCCCCAGCCCGGGCTGTGCCGAGGGCTGTAGGACACAGACAGGGCTGGAGGTTGCACAGAGCTGTTTGCTTCCACTCAGGAAACCAAATTCCCATTAATCTTGTGCACTCCCAGTGAAAGAAATCACTTCCCAAGCAGCAGCATCTGACTTCATCCTCCAGCTTGACCTGGGTGCATCCTGGCCGTTGGGGACATCTCATGGGGGCTTTTCATCCTGGCTCCACATCCCTGCAAAGGGTCGAGGAGCCCACTGCTCCCCATGGAGAGCCCACCTCTCCCTGCCTGGAGATTCCTTCATGAATCAGAACAATTTTCAGCACAACGTGGAATTGGATCCAAGGATTTACTGGTGAAACTGATAAGGAGCCAGTGGGGAAGCTCCACTGCCAGTTTCCAGCACTGCCATGGGTGATGGTGAGGCTTTGCCTTGTGATCAGGACACGATGCTGCACATGAGGAGCAGGGACAGGCACCAAAATCCTGAATGGAACTGGGTTTAAATATGAAAATTTATCCAATGCTGAGATCTTTCTAAAAAAACTGGATTTATGTATATCTGACCTGGGTTATTCTGAAGAGCTGGTAAAAGTGAGGAATCAGCTGGAGATAAAGCTGCTTTGAGAGAATATTTTTATCTAACCTGGCGTTGAAAGCTATCACAGAAAAATAGAGGTTTCAATATGTAATTTGAAGTTCTCATTTCCACTAAAGGAGACTGTAGGATTTTTTTTTTTTTTTTTGCAAGAAATCACTCCTGGTAGGAGCCCATCCCCTCCACTGTCTTAAACTAGAGTTTTAAACTTGAAAGAATAAATGTAATCCAATATATGCACATCTTGGTGCTGGGAAAGCAGACAGCTGGAAAAAAACATGAGCAGAGTCATAACAGATTCTACCCTTCTATATTACACATTCCTTTAAATCTAAATACTTTCTTATCATTAAAAAAGGCATCACCTGGGAGGTTGAGCCTCTCACTCTGGTCACCTCCCACTCTCTCAGCACCCACAGTCCATGCTTCTCCCAACCTCCAGACCTTCTCTATGTCCCAGCACACCTGGAGACCCTCTTGGCCTCCCCTCTCACATCAGCACCTTCCCCTCCACCTCCACAGCAGCATCTTCCCAGCCTCAGCTCCCTCCTGTGGAATCTGCTCCAGGGCCCTCTGCTCTCCTGCTCTCACTTCTGTGGTTTCCTGCCCCCCAGCCTCAGCTCCCACAGTCTCCAACACCACGGCCCCACATCCTGTGCTATCAACAGCAACCCCATTCCTCTAGAACTCCAAAAGTCTTTCAGCTTCAGAAATCACCTTGGCCTCCACCCTTGCTCAGCCCCCCACCCCTGCTCAGCCTCAGCTCTCCCTTGTTCTGCACCCTGGCATGGATTAATCTCTCTCTCAGCTTCCCCAGGCTCCCAGTGTCTGTTCCAGCCCAGCCCCTTTCTTGCCCTCCCAGCACCTCTGGCTCTGCCATTCATCTCCCACATCCTTCAGCCTCCCTTTGCATTCGTGCTCTGCTCCTGCTCTGCCCTTTGCACTCCCCTTGGGGCAGCACCAGCACATCCTCCCTTGGCACCAGGGCTGGGAATGCCCCCAGCTCTGTGCCCTCTCTGCCCAAGCATTTCCCAGCAAGGACAGGGAATTCAGGAGAAGGAAAACCCTCAGCAGCAGCCAGTGCCTCACCAGGCTGTCCCTTTCCAGCAGGGAGCTCCTGGGGACACGTGGATCCAGTCCAGCTCTGGTGCCCTGCAGACCTTCAGGTGTCACCCCCAGGAACCCCTGGCCGTGTATTTATACAAAGAGATTCAGAACCTTATTTAAAAACAGGACAGAATTAAGTGAACACGTGCCACCAGTGTTGCAGTTAGGGCATCCCTGGAGGATCATGAGGCATCAATTATTCAAATGAGAAGGATTTTAGGGCCATGCCTGTGCTAGGGAGAGCAGGAGCTCACTCTGTGTGGCACCAGGAGCTCCTGCCCCAGCTGGCTCAGGAGGTCACTCACCTCACACCCAGGCAAAGCCAGGGCTGCTCCTCCTGTCACTATGTGGTGTCTCAAAAACTGGGGAAAACACTCATCAGAGGCCAAGTCCTGCCCAGACACAAGAGGGGAGCATCTCTCACCCTCCCCTCCTTATGGGGATGTAACTACAATTATCAGCAGAGAAAAGGTAACACAGAGCAACCTGAACAAATTAGCAGGAAAATAACAAACGCCCTTAGCTGGAGAACCAAGAGGAATCAATGGATTTTGGTATTTTACAGCCACTGGCCAGCAGCTCTGAAGGATCATACCTGGAGATGACAGTTCCAATATTGGAGGAGCACTATGTATAGGACACCAGCAATTCCAGATGGGATGAGTCAAACCACATGGACTTAAGGGCAGTGATTCTGAGCAGGATCCCCCGCCCAGGGTTTAACCAATTCTCACATTTCTGCTTTTTCCATCAGGCACCAGCCTCAGGCAAAGCTTTATCTCTACTCGAGTGGCTGAGGGACATGAAAATGTAGCTAAAAGCACTTTCTGGCTATTTTTGTGTCCCCTGTAGAGCGGTGTTCACTGCTGGCAGGTGACAGAACACACCCCACCGTGAGCCTGCATCGCTGCACCAGTCTTTGTTTCCAGTCATTTCTGCAAATGCCTCCTCCCAACAGATCCAGCTGTGCCGATAGAAAATGTACCTCAAAATAAACAAGTCAAGCCCAAACTGCTCCCCTGGATGAGGAGCTGTCACTGCTGGCTGTCAGCACCCTCCCTTCGGCTGCTCCGTGGCCGGCGTTTTCCTGCGGGCGATGTTGAGGGAGCTCCAGGGAGGAACCTCCCGGCTCTGCCGGCAGTAATCCCCTGGCTGCTGCTGAAGGGATGGAGGGGGAGAGAAGGCTGTGGCTGAGAGAAAGCAGCATGAGGGGTAGCGCTGCTCGTACGCCAGCAGCTGCTCTTCCATTTTTATAGGAAAAGGGAAAATGCTGTCCCCTCCTCTCGGAACCGGCGTGGATTTACTGCTGCTGGAAATAGAACCCGGTGTGATTCGGGCAGGGACACGGGGGGTGCGCTGGTAGGCGGGAGATGGGGGAAGAAAAGAATAATAGACCTTTTAATACCCTAAGAACTCTGCTTTTGAAACCAGAAAGAGAGCCTTGAAAGCTCCCCCCGAGAACCATCTGCGCCGGTGCAGCCGCACAGAGCAGAACCCTTTCCACCAGATGGGCGGGGAGGAAAAATTAAGGGTGATTTATACGGCTGCCTCCTCCCTAAACAATTTGTTCCTGAAGGCTTAACAAAGCCGGCTGCAGCAGCTCCGCCGGCTGAGCGTGTGCTGTGGAAAAGAAGAATTCGTTAAAAGGGCGGCCAAAGGCTCAGACCTCGGCGCCACAAAGCGAAGGCACCGCCGGAGTCATCCTCATCCTCATCCTCATCCCCATCCTCGGCGGGCGCTGCCGCGGGGTGGCAGTCCCGGTCCAGCCGGGAATGGCAGCGCAGCAGCGCCGGGGATGAGGAGAGGCTGGCTCCTGCCTTCCTCCGCAAGGCTGCTGCATTATTAAAAAGTAGCAGAAAGCGTCGCACGGCATCCGCACGACGCCGTGCTCGCTCGGGGGAAGGAGGGGCCCCTCTCCTGCAGCTCCTGCTCCAGCGCAGGAATGCTCAGCTTAAACCGGGCGGCACCGAGTACAAATGGAAACTGAATTGTTACACAGGCAGGGAACGCGATGGCCTCGGCAGCACCGGGGCACCCCCACACCACACCCAACCTCCTGGGCCTGGCTCGAGACGCTTCCACTTGTCCTCTCCTCCTCCGTGCCCTGTCACAGATGAACAAAATCTTCTCGTGCTGTTCCAGTCTGGGTGCAAATCAAAAGAATTCCACTCGTTCAGCTGGTCTTGTAAGATGGTCATTTAAAACCCAAACACACTCAATTCCCTTATTTTCCTGTTTTTCTGTTTGTCAGACTGTGTTAGACACCTGTACCTCATTCCTGGAGCACAGAACTAAAGGCTTAGATCCTTCCCTGCCTTTCCACATGGGCAAAGCTAAGGAATGGCTGGCTGGGGATTTATGCAGAGATTAAAGATCAGAGAAGCTGTGGCTGCCCCTGGATCCCTGGAAGTGTCCAAGGCCGGGTTGGACAGGGCTTGGAGCAACCAGGGATAGTGGAAGGTGTCCCTGCCCATTGCAGGGGCTGGAACAAGAGGATCCTGAAAGTCCAACCCAAACCATTCTGTGACTTTTGGTGTGACACCAATTTACACAGTGCCCAACTGACACCTCACCCTCTCCACACGGGAGAACAAAGCTGTTTTTGCTCTTCCAGCTCTGTTCTGGAGGCTTCCCCTCCCAGGCTGCGATTCCACCCCCAGCCCAAGCTCCTGAGAGCAAGATCCAGCACGAGCAGCTCCTGGTACCTCGCCACGGCAACAGAGGGGGAGGAAAGGCCCCAGAGCTGTGAGCTGAAAACACCAACACACAGGCTGTGCCACTGCAAGAGGAGAAGAGCACGTGAAGAGTTAATCCATGTGGGAGGATACAAGGAACCAATACCAGCCTAGCACATACCAGGAAAATGTGTTGTTTACTTAGAGCACTGCAGAAGGGCTCAATAGCAGCAGATCCATCGCTCAAAGCTGCCCCGGCAGCGACCATTCCCAACAGATGGTACATTTTTCAGCACTGAGGTTCTCTCAAGTGTCAGATATATATAAATCCACCTTTGGAAAGCAGCAGGGGGAATAAAACCAAACCAAAACCAGCAACAACAAAATAAGCGCTTTTGAGAAATTCAAACTTATTCACAAGATTAAAAAAAACCCAACAAAACAAAACCAAAAAGAACCAAGACCACTCTTACAGTATAAACACACCAATTCATTCATTTTTACTGATGGTTGCATTTATGAATTTCATTCTCGTGAAAAAAGGGAATAAAAGGAAAAAAAATTAAGAAAATAGCTATTTATAGAAAACAAAACAAAATAGGGCTCAAACAACAGAATCTGTGCTGATGCTTTTGGATGAGCAGTCCGATGGCATTGAACATTACCTGTGCAAGCAGGCATGCTTGAAAACCTGTCTCAGTACTGCAGCTTCAGTTCCACAATCCAGGATTTCTTTTATGGTTGTTGGAAAAAAAAGAGCCTAATAGTTTCATACTGTATTTATTTAATAACTAAAATTCACAAATAAAAAGATACTTGCAAAGTCCTTTAGTTGTCTCATCCCCTCCTCCTCCACTCTACTGCTTTCAGACCCATATGCATAAAAAAATGGGTTTGGATTTTTAACTTTAACTGTTATATGATTGGTCGTTGGAGCTGAAGCACCAAATGGAGAAGATGCTTTATGGAGATGAGGGTAGAATCCTTTGCCTTCCCACACACATTTTTGGAGGAACACAGGAGATGTACCAGTGCCCGGACTCCTCTGCTCCCATTTCCCCCACCCAGAGCATTCCTTTCATTTTATATTTCCTCTGTTAAGTGACTGACTGCAGCCTCTTTTCCCCCTTTCTGTCCTCGTGGGACTGCACACACGCTGGACATTGTTCATTTCTCACTCTCCAGGCTGTGAGTCAGTGTCAAGTAGGTCCTGTTACAGCTCAGTGCGAGTTGGTTTGTAATGGGTCTTTTCATTTCAGGTAGGTTTGTGTGTCGATTCAGAAGGCTTGCGTTGTTTCTTCCTTGTTTACATCTGACAAGCTGCTGGATAAGGCTATTCATACTCCAGGAACTGTTTGTGATAGAACAGCAAATATCTGGAAAAGAGCACAGGGACAGTGTCAGTTCTGTGCCAAAGCAGATGAGTTTCCATTGATGCAATCATAAGACATAAGGGCTGTTAATTTTGGTTTTCTTTTCAATTTGAGGCGATTCCAGGGACACTAACCAGGGAGGAGAAGGAGGGAAGCCAGCTGACATAATTTTACCAGCAACTCAGGAAACTGAACAGCTGCATCTCAAAGAGGAACCCCATGGATACCCCATCCCTAGAAGTATTCAAGGCCAGGGACAGGGCTTGGAGCAACCTGGGATAGTGAAAGGTGTCCCTGCCCATGGCAGGGGGTTGGAGTGAGATGAGATTTAAGGTCTTTTCTTAGCCAGGCCATTCTATGATTCTATGAAAGAGTCAAACCTTGTAAAATCTACTCAGGACCTGAAAACTCTGGAAGATTGGATTCTGTTGGTGCTCAGACAGGCAGCAACCATTTAACACTAATGTGACACAAAATAAAGGTGCTTTAAGGTACAGCTGTTGCTTTAGAGTCCCACTACCAGAGATCAGACCAGGATTACTGTAAAGTGCCTCCCATTTACTGGAACAGAAGCAAAATGAACCAGCAGCCATGTGGGTGAACACTCATGAACCAGTCAAATACATGATGTGTCAATCTGCACTCAAATCTGGTGTTTGAAAGGATGAAGTTCTTCCTGCCCCTAACTGCTGTGTGTCTACTGGTACAGGAGGGAGCTCAGCCCCTCACAGTCACACAGAACAAGGGGACTGATCTCCATACTACCCTTACCCACCCTGACACAGCCACTGAGGAGTCCTCAGAGCACTTCTGAGACATTCCAATTGTAATTCCATCCAAGCCCTGTGGATTCCCTCACATGATGCAGAGCTACCGTGTCAGCCTTCATCTGAACCAGGGAAATGCATCAAAGCTCAAACCAGCCTTTCTGGGCAATAGTTGTGTTGCACATCCTCTCCTCCTTGCCTCTGGCAGGTTCTTCCATGGGCATAACCCCACCTGAGCACCAGGCATGTGTTACTGAATTACAACAAACTCATTTCTCTGCTCACCTCAAAGCAGAAGTTCCCTGCCAAGTCATTTAACACTAAAATTCAGGTATTATGGATTTCTGTTTTTACTTCCCAATTGAAGTTTAAAAAAAGGAAAAATGGGAAAATCTATTTAAAAAATTACAACCTGAACATTGTGCCTGCAGCAATCCTTGAAAAAGTCATGAATAATTAAAACAAGAATGGTAAAGACTTATCTCTGCAGTACCAAGTCCATAGTTAAAAGTGCAAAAATGAAGACTTCAGATTTTAAGTTGCTTTTCTCTCAAAGGAGGAACACCACAGTGCTTCCCTTGAAAAATACTTCTCTCTCTTCCCAAAGCTTGTATAATATAAATATCAGAAGCCATAATGTCAATCTGAGATTAATTTAAAGCCATGAGCTAAGAAACAGCTCATGTTCTCTACCTGCCTCCCATAGAGCCTTGCTATTCTGGGTCACAGCACTTCCTTAATGGCTTTTCTTCAAATCTTTTACACTCATAATCCAAAGGTTCTGCAGGCACAGCCTGGATTGTGTCATAGAGGTAAGCACTGCTCCTGCACTGGGTGATCACATCACTTTGGTTTTCAGAATCCCTTCCATTAGCAGGAGTTTGGACATGGGCAGCAGTTCCAGACATGGCAGTCACCTGATGTCCCTCATCCTTCCCCTCCCTTTCCTTCAGCAAATCCAGAGTTATAAAGCAATTATGGATAAATAGAACTGTGCAGCCTCCATGCTGAAGCACTGAGCTTTACAGGGGATACTCAAGAGAGAAATTATCCTTCTCTATGATTAAAATGTTTTTTTTAAAGTAAGGAAAACCCAACAAAGGTCAAAGTTTGCCTTCCTTTCCCCTTCCCAGGGGACCACTTACCCTTCACTGTCTAGCACATCCTTAATGCTTGCCTTGGTGATAATGGCATCATCACACTTGAACCACTGGTCCTTGTGCTGCCGGATGAAGCTGGTATAGTGCCCGCTCTCCAAGGTTCCCTGGTGATTAACTACTGCAAACAAGGAATACCTGGGACAGAAAGCACACCATGAATATGTGCATCAAAAGGGGGAACGAGCGACGTTTCAGACAGGCAGAAACTTTTGTTCATAAGCACACATAGCAATGGAAAGGATCTGATCCATCAGTAAAACACCAGCTTTAACACTAGCTGGGAAGAGAGTGGCCTTGCCCAGAGAAAAAAAAGAAAAAATTTTCTTTTCCTGTCTTGCTATTTCTGCAACTCTCCAGTCTGGTGATCACTGTCAGCTTTACCAATACTGGCTACCAAATTTGCTTCTAAAATAGATCAATATTGGTGCATTCCTGAAGAGGACCACTGATTAGCCAGTCTGACCTTCTACTTCCCTGATTTACTCTAGTGAACCAGAAAAAATGCATTTGAGGTATGGGGAAGGAGGTAATCTTAGATATTTCTAATGATAACCTGCTGAACTGATTAACTGCCCTTAATCTGCAAGGCCTGTACTTATTTTGAAATACTGTATACATTCAGCCTCAACTTCCAGCTCTCAAATGCTGCTGTGCATTTGCCTGAAAACTTGCAGGCCCACCTCTGTTCCAAAAAAGATACTGATAAGCAAGTTGATCTCGTTTTGTTTTTCCTTCTCTTTTTTTAAAAGTGCAAGACTGAAGTCTTTGGCTCTTTTGTTCTAAGGTAAGATTTTGTTTCCAGTCTTAAATACACTAGTGGCTCTTTTTCAAGCATTTTCCACTCTCTTTAACTCTTTCATAAAACGCTGCCCTCACACTTTGTGTGTGACTCAAGCACAGCTACACAATGGTAAAATAACCTCTCTAATCTCACTTGATATTGTCCCACTCAAGTTGAAAATTCACAGAACTCTTTTGACACAGTGGTGCCACAACAAGGCACCTATTCACTGACTGCCTACAGAGCCACTGATTTAGAGCCACCCTCTCTAGGGGAGTCCTTGAGTCCAACTAGGATGGACAGCACACTTCAGTCTCAGCTGGAGCCTTCTGACATTGCCCCAGCTCTTCCCTGGCACCCAGATCCCTGAGGAATCCAGACTTCTTTGCTCTCGCTACCTAAATCTGCCTAATTTTTAACAATTAGTCCGAGTTAAGGCATGTGCAAACCTCAAAAGTGATCAGCTGTGTTACCTTCAGACCTTTTCTAACACTACTGAACACTCCACATCTAATGATTCAAGCTGTAGGCCAACACAACACCTGCCTGGTACCTGCCTGGTGACACCTGCACTAAGACCTGGTTAGTTTGGTTTTACATCTTTGTGTGATTCCAGTTTCTTGCTGAAACTTTTAGTGGCAAACCAAGTGCCTTGAATTTAAATACACAACAGCAGCAATGAAAGATGTAACCTTATTTAACTGAAGAGGTAAGAGGTTTGTGTGACCATTTCTATTCCCATAAAGCAATGGATACTGGTTTCAATTACACCCCCTTTACATTCTTGAGCAAGTCCCCCACCAGTCCATCATTTATTCTGACTGGAATCAATACCTGCCCAACAGACCCCAGGATTACTGGGATTATCTACTCTTGACTTTGACTGTCAGTGTTTTATTAACTTTCTTTGGTCCTCTGTAAGAGGAATATTTCAAGGAAACACCCATCCCTTGTAATAAACATTGTGACACAGCATTTCATTTTGCCCACAGACCATTTGAGGGTATCACCCTCAGCTCTGGAACAGCTGCCACAGCCCCACGGAAGGGCAGGAACTGCAGTGAGTGAAGCTTTATTTTGCAACATTTCAGACTTAGTGTGCTGTCAGATATGGTAATGCACTGGCACTGCAGGATATAAAGCAACACTATCTCCTTGAGAAGGCAACTACCTTTCACAATAGGAGTCATGGAATGTACCACTTACTTATTATCATTGTTTAGACTATCCGTCGGCTGCTGGTACTGCCCGTTCATTCTGCTCTCTTTACTGCAACACACACACACACAAAAATCCAGTCACTTAAAGCAGTGGCTTCCCAAACCCAGGAAATTGCTCTGACATGACACACAGCCTGTTTTCTGAATCCAGGTCCTTATTCCAGCTGAGCAGCAAAGGGCTGATTAGGATGCTAAAGATGCTTTATTTGCTCTCACAGCAGTGCTACATCACAAACACCATTTCTCCTCCTGGCCAGGGCTTCAGTGCTGCAAATACACATCTGTTTACGTCAAATGTTTTATCCAAAAAGCTTAAAAAAAGGTTAAGAAAAGATTTGTACTTGAAACCTAGGAAATTATCTAATTACATCAATCCTTTATCTTGTAATGGGTCAATCATCCTGGCTCTGACTTCTAAATTCATTTTGTGTTTTGACAGCAGCAATAGGATTATGCTGTTGATTTCCTAGCTGGTGAAATTCAGACTACTGAGTTATGCCTGCTGATTATCCCATCTCTATTCCATTATGCTGGATACCTTTCATCAGCAGAGCCTGTTCTATCCAGGGAGAATTCACCACAGAGGAACAAGGAAGTCTCAGAAATATATTGGAATAAACCATATATTCTTAATACAACAGTATTTAACAGAGCTTCAGGGCTCTTCTTTCTCTCTTGGTAGAAGCATCTACTTTTTTTCCTGGGAAATAAGGAGTGCAAGCAGAGCTTGAAATTATAAGTAAAATTTCAGCATCAAACAGATTCTCTCTGTTAAGAGATACCATGGTTTGGGGCTTTCTGCACTGCTTCAGATATAAATTAAATCTGAATATCCTCTTGCATATTTGCATGAATGTCTGACAAATACTTTTTAATTAAGCTGATTAAATTCCTTTCATAAAGGTGCATTTATATAAATGCCACATCTTCCACAAACCTGGGAGGTGGGAGAAATCTTGCTGTTTCTATTTTAATCTGGACTATGTTTTTGCTTCTTGCAGCATGCTCTAAACAGAAATTGAAGGTACTAAACAAAAACCCCCAGATTTGCCTATGTGCAGGAATAAAAAGGAAAGATTTTTATAACTTCAGGAATAGTGGTTAGGGATTAGGCTGGCCAACTGCACAGGATGGCAGGTGGGTGGGCACTGAGGGGATGGGACCAAAGCAGGGATCTGAAGGCAGGATGGATCTGGGTCTATAAATTTAACAGGCAACCAGAAACATAACACACATTAATTAAAGAACTCCACCACAATGTTTAAATATAAATCCTTTTCAGGCACATGAAACTGAACAGTTTTATCTAAAAATGAGTTCAGACAAGCTACAGCTTCCACAGAGAAGCTCATGGCAGAAGAACCACCACAGACACTGTTCTGTACCCTCAAGTATGCTCCTTGTTTTGTGCTGCACGTGTATGCAGTGGGAACCAGTTCTGCTCAGCTCTGTGGGGGGTTTTGGACTTGGAACCCACCTGGAAGCCATGAAAGGTGTCATGTCCAGCTCCAGTGGAAACGAGACATACGTAGTGATCTTCCGCCTCAGTTTGGCTGAGTGTTCAAACCGCTGCAGGAGAAGGCAAGAGGTTTCTTCTTTAGAGAAAGGTTAAATTTCATGTCTTTTATAAATGTCCTAAGCTCAGAAACAATAAAGCACATTAGCAGTCACTATGCAGGGACAGCCCCAGATTTTTCCTACCAGCACTCTGGGAATGTCCATGTAAATAACAACACAATTCTAGCAGGAAAACAAACCACCATTTGTGGGCTTAGTGTTAACATAGTATTAATTAGATTATTTACCTTAATATCTATGCATACAAACCTATTCCCACATGACATCAAAGAAAAAATATATTACACAAGGAGAGCTCACAGAGCCTTTACCCAAAGCAGTTTATTTGCACCAGGGCTATTCAAACCTATGGCTGCTGCCTACCCTGGCTCACAAAACGGGTGATAACAGAGTTTGCCTTCAGATTCACACTCTGAATCCACCCATCCCATCATCTCAAGTGACAGGAGTCAAGCCTACACAGGAATACCCATTCAAATTAAGGCAAAAAATGGAATATGCTAACAAAAAAAGCCTTGTCCCTCAGCCAAAAGGGGCCTGCAATACCCACCACCCTCTCCTCATCTTCATTGACAATTAAATTGGAACAGGAACAAATACCAGAAAGAGATGAATGAGTTTCTATTTAAAGGCAGCTTCCCTCTCCATGTCTCAGAAATTCTTCTCTATTTACACTTCAAGTTAATTATTTTCCAATTGTGATGCTGTAACAATTCCCTAGCAACAGATCCAGATGTGAAAAGCTGAAACTTCTGTAATTCTTATCTTTTGTGTTTCTCTCTTGCGTTAACACACAAAATGAAATTTGCATTTTGCATAGACAGGACAACACAATCACTTAGGAAAAGTAATTTATTTTCCAAAAAATCTTCAGTCATTTGGAATAACACAAATACTGAACTAAGTATAGGAAAGGAGGGGAACACATTCACCTTGACTTGCCTCAGAACTTTTCCACGCCTTTCCTTCAGTGGTAATCTTTCAGTGAAAGTGTAAAAATTGTACCATGTAAGATGAGGGAGTGTAACTGGAGATTGGTTTCTGTGCTGGTTCAGGTTTTGGACCAGCTTTCCATTCTGTCTCTAGATTCAAGCTGGTTAAGTGCACCCAGACACACTGCAAAGCTACATCAGAGCTAATGTAACACTTATCTTAACAGGAAATCTAGCTGGGCAAGGCAAGATGTTCTTTATATTAATTTATATCATAAAAGTTTAGTCAGTGAAAGCCAGAAGACATGTCCAAGAATTCAGCTCATCCTCTCAGAGAGGAAATCACATCCTCTGCTCTGCTGGCCCCCCGTGAACTTACTTTGAGATGAAAACAGGCCACAATGGGTAACTTCTTCATAGTGAGTTGTTTGGTAGATTCTTGGTAGCTATGGCAACCACTACATTTGATTTTGGCACTGCTTCCTAGATGTTCTGGCCTTGTAAACCTAAAAAAATATTGAAAAGCAAAGGAATGCACAAAACAATCAGATGGTTTTTGACATGTGCTGAAAACGCTTTTACTTGTGGGTCACTGGCAACCACAAGAGACAAGAGTCAGTGGGTTTTAAGTCATTTTGGAAAAACCTACAATCAAACCATAATAATGTAAAGTGCCATGGCTCAGATATCCAAATGTGATATGGATCATTGCTCTAACTTCCACTGAAGTGAATCAGTGGCTAAGAAAGGAGCTCAGTGTCAGTTCATCTCCTACAGCAGAGCAGCTCATTTTCATACAGAAAGCAAAGGAATATCTTTTGTTTTCAAACCCAAAAACATTGATATGGAAGACACTCTTCTGCAACACACTATTCTACCTTGTAGCCCTCCAGGGCTGGGATCAAAGCTCTGAGATGGAAAGGCCTGTAAACACAAAGTTCTTTTCAAAATACAGATACCCTTCTAAAAAACCTTTGTTGACAAAACTCTTTCAAAATTTTCAGACAGAAATGCTCAAAGGAGCCACGGGAAGAAGCCATTAGGGAACAGGCAAGTGCTCACAGAAAATGGACTACCTCAATGTTCTCACCACAAACTAAAGCAAAATCCCTCTTTTCCAGAAACTCAGCACAGAAAGGCCAGGACCATGGACTTTCCTTTCTCAGTCCTTTCCTCCAAGTTTAGATTTTCAAAAGGCAAACCAACCATTTCCCCAGAGGCTGCCTTGTAACTTGTAAGGATTGTAAATCCTTGTAAGGATTTTTGAGATGAAATATTTCAAAATATAGTGAAAAATTTTAATTTTAAGTTTCTTCATTAAATGAAGAACATGAGGGCAACACTGTGTCAGTTTGTCCCTCACCCTCACTCTGACTATGGCCAAAGCAGCCTCCAGCACTAAATGACATCACAGCTTCCTGATTAATTAACAAGATTTCCTTTACCTGGCCTATGTGCCATCATTCTCTGGTTTGTTTTTCTTTTTTTTTCCCCTTTGTATTTGTTTATCCTTAAGTCTCTAAAAAGGCTTTTAAACCTGCTCTGATAGTTGTTTGGAATGCCCTTATCTTTCCATTTTCGTGTCACAATCTTGCTTAATCTTTCCTTCTTCAGGTCAACTTCAGCTGCACAGCCACACTGACATGAAGTTACACACCTTTTTTTCTTGCTAACTTTTGGATAAAAATATAGACCCATCCTCTTTATCCATTACACTTCAACTTCTTTCCAAAATCCACACTTTCTGGATGTTTTTCCTTCCCCATCATCAACTTTGATTCTACTAATCTCTATGCTGAAGAAAATCACCAGAATTCAACTGGTTTTGCCTCTTGATGTATTCCTGCATCAGCAATTTTTCACGTGTACTAATTCCCTCATTTCCTTAAAATTATTGATCGTAATGGTGTCAAGCAGATTAGAAATGAGATGTTAGAGACTATGAATTTTTATTTCAGGAAGATTAGCTTTGCCCCAGGCTCCAGGTAACCTCTTCCTCAGGCAAATATCTGCATTTGCCACAGGAGAATAACTTTCAGATCTGCTGAAAGATCCAACTGAACTGTACACAAAGCCATAACCTTCTCCCCAGGTATCTGTTTCCAAGATGCCCAAGTGTCAGCCTCAGAATTACCTTTTCTTTTTGAAAGCTCCATTCCTTTAATCCTTAATGGCATCCCTGCAACTAAGCTGGCAGTAGCTGACTCTCAGTTGTGCTTAGAGCAAAATCTGATTCCTACTTGGTATTAGAATTTAGATAAATATCAAATGCAATGTAAACTCTTTTCATGTGCCTCCTCAGCCACCAGAACTAACAACAAGGAGACAAAATTTAGTGATTTTGATCGTGTAAAACCACAAGGCCTGGCAGTAGCCAATGCAAAGTTTGTTTTCTTCTTACATCATGTGGCAAAAAGCTTTGAGTGCTTATTGCTGCTTTGAGCCTTCTTACTTTCTCACATGCAAACATCAAAAATATGTGAGGTAAGAATGCTTTTTGGGGACAGAGCTGTGACAACTTAGTCCCAGTGTTCAGAGCCACTTAGAGAAGAAGATGAAGCCAAATCCCTTGTGGCAGGCCATACCTTCTCAAGCAGTCTGTGAGGGTGGTGGTGCCCGAGACGTGGCTTTCCCCATTGACCACGCTGCCATCGCTGCCCGGACTCAGCGGCCAGAAGGGGGTGGAGGAGCCTGGCAGATCCAAACTGATGTCCCAGAAGGGGTCTATCGTCGTGGAAACGCCACTGTGGGAAACAGAACGGTTCCACACACCTTTAAAGGAAGCCAAATGAACAGTTTCTCTCTCGCTTTGGGGGGCACTCCAGGTGCTTCATTTTAAGGACTTTGGGATCTCCATCACCCCTAGAGGGCACTCAGAGATGACAGAAAATAGAGCTGCTCCAGAGTGTTTGCCCACAATCGATCTTTTCCCTGCATTTATAAAAGCTGTATGTTTGGGAAAATGTATGTGATGATGTATTAAATGCAAAGTAAAAGTATTTAAGACATTCTCCCACTCACTGGAGCCCTGAGACTCAAAGCAGAGCTGCTCTGAGACAGAGGCACCACTGACCAGTATAAACCAGTTAACATCTGTGACAACAGCTACGTGCCATCCAACTAGTTTACAAGCTGGTCTTGTCTGCTCAAGACATGGAAGATGGTGCTTGAGGCTGCCTCAAAAAAGAGAAGGCTTTAAAAATACTCTTGCTGTCCAGCAGTGCACAGAATTCAGCTTTGCAGGCTGTCTCCTACAGCCTTTGGGATTTGAGGGGCCAAAGAATAACTGCACCAAGCAGTAGCTCGTGTTCTCCATCAGAGTTCTCTAAAGACAGCTGAAGACAATTCAACAGCCAGACTGTGAAAAAAGCTGCTCAAAATTTTAACTGCTATTAACTCAAATCTTTTCTTCCAGCATCCACATTTTTAAGAGAACTTCAGGGGTCTAAGCTCCCTGTTACGTTTATTTTTTGAGTTCTCTCTTCCCTTAAAACCAGTGGTTTTCACTCTGCAATCTCATTAAGCCTTCAATATTCTGCCTTTTCCCTCTGCTTCATTTGTGCAAAAGTTGTCAATTTCAAAAGAAAACTTCTTTTGTCAAAGTTTCATCAATGTTAATATTGTGTCATAAGAAATCAAGCTTTGCATTCTCACATAAGGATTCTGTGTCTCTACCAGGCAAAGAACAAAATTTCCTATGTTTTCCTTACAGTAAATCTTTTGCAAATCCCTCCAGGAAACTGAGAATAAAAGCAGATTCAAACAAACCCAGCCCAAGAGCAGGACAGCAAGAATGCAAGGCAGAACAAAAAACAAGAACTCTGACTTCTGCACTATGGCAACACCAAACATCTCCAATGAGAAGTCAACTTGTTCCAGTACAGAGTAGGACAATAAATACATTTTTCCATACCCTTGTAAATGCTTTTTTCCTGCTACCTGAGAGTACATTAGGCATCAGCCTCTTCGAAACCTCTCCTGATGATACATGAGGCTCCTCACTGAAGGAAAATGTGGTTCTATACGAGAATTTTCTTCAAATGTAGTTGCAATTATTTATTTTGAAATTCAAAGAGATCTTGGAAGTATTTTATTTATGAACTTGGAAAACAACAACCTTTTTCAGACTAGCAAAAGGTTTGTGTGCATAAGCCTGTAGTACTTCCCAGGTAGCTTTTTAGGTATGTCTTAATACGTGACAGTTAACTGATAATTGTTTGCATTTAGCCGATGGAATTATAGAATTAGAGAATCCCAGGATGGTTTGGTTGGAAGAGACCTTAAACATCATCTCATTCCAGCCCTTGGCATGGGCAGGGTCACCTTCCATAGACCAGGCTGCTCAGAGCTGGTGTCTGGCTGCTCAGAGCTTGGCTGCTCCAGCCTGGCACTGAACACTGCCAGGGATGGGGCAGCCACAGCTTCTCTGGGAAATCTGTGCTGGTGCCTCAAGGTGCTGCACTAACACAGTTCTTGTCTTTCTGGAGTTTTGCCAGTATTCATTGGTATTCAAGAGAGGAAAGGTCCAGTGCACTGCACTGGAGGGGGTGCAGGTTTGAATCAGAGCCCAGGATCAGGAAAAGTGACTTACTGGCAGACTTGACAGGTAACATCCGACTGCAGTCCGCCTGTGAAGATTTGGTCTATGATGCAGTTACAGTGGTTGGGGTTGTTGGCCTTCTTCCCATTATCATCACCTGCAGGAATGCAAACACAGGCTCAGAAGTCAAAAATCCTCTGAGGGAACACTGGTTTGTCTTGGACTGTGTCTCCAGTAACTCTTTCTAACTCAAACTTACACTGCAAGTTCACAAGGATAATAGAGAACCCTGCAAAAGTTGTGCATTGAAGAAAACAAGGAAACAAGACTGGAGTTCCTTGAAAAATATAGAAGATAATCAAAAGGTGACTAAATGTAGAGGTGAAGCTTTAAGCCAATAGCAGCTCTTAGCCAAACCCTTGCTCAGGGTATCTCCCTCTACAGAGGTTTGCTTTGCACTGCTTGGCATAAAGACCAGCTCCTAAGACAAAGTTGCCAAGGTGGTTAATGAAAATCAATATTTAGACTTCACAGCAGCAAATGCTACTTTTTACTTCTATTCCAGTCAACTTCTGCAAGTAGAGTGAGGGGAGAGGGTTTGTTACCCATTCACCCCAGCCCAATGCCTCCATCAATGTGCACCTTCCATGCAGGTTTTCACCAGTGGGAAAATGAAAGATGTCCTCATCTGAAGTGAGGAGGTAATGCTGTGTCCTCCTCCAGCTTCTCCAGAGGCACAGTGAACACATTCCCATCTTTCAGGCATCACACACTGTCACTGCAGGTCCCAGGAGTAAAGTGTCATTTTTAGGACTTGAGTGCTGAGATTAGGCCAATTCAAATTTCTCACAATAACCAGAGTATTAAATAACCAAACACTTCTGCACACAGTTCTCAGCTTCAAAGCCCTCTCCCTTCAGATTTCCAGACTGCCCACTGCTTATTTTCCTTGGGTAGGACAGATGCAACTGGGCTTGCTTTGCAATCAGAGATGCACACACCAACTACTACACAGCACCAGCTAATTATTTTTTAAAATACATCTCAAAATGTTTTTCCATCTCCTTCAACAGCAACTGCTACAACAGAACTAAGTTTGGACAGGTTTCCCAGTGTATTTAACTTACTGGGAAGTATTTGATTTCTGAAACTGAAATGCTAAGATTGAAATACAGAAATACTCCTTAAATCTCTGCTACTTCTCAAAACCAATTATTTTCTACTAAAGAATGTCCAAAAAAAACACCTGAAGAAATGAAAAGTTTCTAAAAGAGCAGGGCAATAGACCATTTTCAAGTGTCTAAGGTGCTCTAGCTGGAGTTTTCTTGTAGGAACAGACAGAACTATATTTTTTTTTTCAAATGAAGCTTTAGAATTATGCTGAAAAGTATTAATGTAATAATCTGGCAAAGGTTCCACTGGATAGTAAGTGTGGAAAAGCAGTCATAGGTGATACCTTCTAAGCTGCAATGGGTCACTTGAGTTAATTACACTCTAAATGCCTCAGGAAAGTTCTCCCTCAGCTGCCAGATTTAGGCTTTAGAAACTTTTGTTTGAATTGCCAAGAAAAGCACATTGTTTCCTTAAAAAGACTATTGAAGAAAATGCTCTAAAATTAGATTTCAAGTGTACGAGGTTCAAGTTGGGGGTTATCACACCCGGTCTGAGGTGTTTCTTGATGGGAATTTCAGCTCAATCTTACTGAACTTAAGAGCTTTTAAAGGGCTCAGTTATGCTAAGTTAATGAAGAGGGCATACAGGATAGAGACTGTGCAAGGCATCCTTCACCTACAGAAAAAGCTTCACTTATATTCACAAGCATTAAAGAAAAAAAAATTCAAAATAGAATTAACTGGGTTTTAGTTAAAACTCCACTTTTCCTTTTTAAAGAACTATCACATCCTTGTAATCTCCTCATTTCAAACATTGTCTCTGCTTTGTTTTGAGGGGGCAGAAGGAGAAAAGCAGTGCTGAGAGCTTCTCCCTGGATCACAGGTACCATCCCAGCTGGACATCTTCAGTAGACAGTCATTTCCTCCTACAGAGAGAACTGAGCTCTCCCTTTTCAATTACACAAGTCAATTAGGATCAGTGATGAGAGGGTCTCAGATGAATATCCTGCAAGCTTGTTCCCAGCAAAACAGAAGGGTATTACCCACTCAACATTATTTCCCATGACATTTGGTTGGAGAGGAGGGAAAAAAGAGTAAGATTACCACCTACACACACTTGTCAATATGGAACAGATGCTGAGGGGAGGTATATTATGCAGCTGAGAACTAGAAGCTGCTAGATTGTTGTGCTCAAGTTAAGGTTCCCTTCAACATTTCTGTCTCCAAAATGAGGTTTTAGTTTCAGATATTTTTTGGGGTTTAAATCCGGTCCAAGGAAATCAGCAGTTTCTAAGAATGGTCAGCACAAGACTAAAAGAAACTTAAAAATACATCAATGTACACATTAATGTGATTATGAGAATGGCTGAAAATTGAGTTTAGGAGTTTGGACCCAAATTAAATGCAACTCTCAAAAAACCCCACACAGGTTACTGCTGTGTCTGTGAAATAACTAAGCATGTTAATCTACTTCAAAATAGGCATTTAATATACCACTAAAGGTAAATAATACACAGCAACAGTAAAAACAGCTTTAAAAATATACAACTTTTTAAGATTGCTTTTGGTTTCGATATAAAAATACAAGTTTTGTCTCAATCTTTCATTCTGTATTTTAAATGAGAAAAGGGAAGTCAAGAATTGTCAAATTTTAAAAGGGGTATTTATCAAAACAAGACATTAATGTTAATATTTCTGCTTTGCTTTGGTCCCTGGTGTTCTGAACAAGTGCTTTTTATTTCTGACAAAGCAGTGTACACACAAATCTATATGGATCAGAGCAGATGACATGTTTCACAAGCATATGCTCTATCAATTCCTAAGAATATCATACAGAAGTCACAGAGCAGGGCAGTGTTTTCCTCACAAATTTTAGTAAACCATTCTTTTTCTGGCTTTGGATTTGTTTTGCAGCACTCCTTGTTAAAGGTGAATGCAAAATGCTTCAAGAAATCCAAATAAATGAGGAATAATCAGCTTTAAAGTACTACTATCCCTTTTTTAAAACTACTGAATAAAGTCTGGAATAAAAACACAGATTTACTTCTATTTTTTTATCTTGCTTTTTGAACCTTTGTGTACCAGGGCCCATCTCTGCCACTTGAGTGCTGTTGCTCCTGCAATAAGGACAGAAACCCCCACAGCCAGTGATGTCACTGGACAGAACAGTAATTTTTGACTTGCTGTCTTGATCCTTTTAAGAGAATAGTAATTCTGGTCTAAGTTTCCCCAAGCTTGAAGATGTTTGAGACAAAGGTTGGGAAACTAAAAGGTTTGAAACTAAAAGACTGGAACCTCACTGGTGTGGAAGTTTGCAAGATTAGAACCCTGCATTTATCTCAGAGCACTGGGGATAAAGATGCAATCTGTCATGTTGACTAAAAGCTGACTTAATGCTTTCCAGCCTGAGCAGAAATACAGATTATTTACACTATTTCTTCCACCAAAATACTACTTTCCAGTTAGATCACCTGCCTCCAGCTGTTAAAATGAAAAAGTGATGCACAGGCAAGATACAATCGACCCCTTTTTTATTCAAAAATATTTTCTATTACTCCAGCAGCACAGAGGAGCCCTATTGAGGGTTTAGAATATGCCCTGCCCAGATGCCACAGCTCAACCCAACAGTGCCAGCACACCTATCACCCCTCAGACAGGATTTACATGGAGATCAGACAGGTATCCTGGCCTTCCAAAACTCCACAGATGCCACTAAAACAAAGTATAGATTCAACCAGCATTTAAAACACCAACCAAATCAAAACAAAACTGCCTGGGCCAGCCTGCCCACATAATCATCTCAGTTGTAGGATTACAAAATTTATCTTTAAATGGACATCAAAATCATGCATTTTTCTCAATTTAGGCAGTGACAAATCAACAGCAAATATTCACAGCTTTGTCTTCACTTGCATTAAGACACTTCCTAGACAGCTGAGAACACAGAATGGAAAAGGGATAAATGACTAATGGCAGCCAAACAAACATCACTGGATATTTATACATAAGGAACACTTTCATTTACTTTGGTGCCTGAAGCCTTGGTGATCATGAATAATGTCCAAAAACTAGAGCAAAATTTCCCCCATGACTTTATTTTATTTCACTGTGTGTTAATTGTAAAATTTCATTACTATTGACTGGAAGCCTTAAAAGCTTTTTTCGTTCATTAAAATAAATATTTAATATTGGCAGGGGAGTTATTATTTGCTTATTGTAGCTGTAGGACTTATTCTCACTATTAGTAATAATATTTTTACATCTGCACACTTCACATGCAAGTGTGTCTGTGTGGATCACAAGTGGGAAAACTTTCTCATTACACTGAAAACTAGTTCATTCCAAATGTGGTTTTGCATGACTATACTTGAAATTCTGGTTTAGATTAACTTGTTTGGTTCCCACACAACTGTTCAACCACTTATTTTAAATTACCTTGATGTGGTATAGATTATTTACTATGATTTAATAAAAGCCTCTGTATTTCTTCAAAAACAGAAATTTGAAAACCTGGCAGCAGAGATTTCAAGGAAGATTCTTCATTTAAAGTCAAAACACAGTTTTTTTCTAAAGTCTTTTCAGATTCTTTATCAGTTTGAGAAGAGCTCAGGGATCTTTACTGTTGCAAGCCTTTCTCTTTACAATTCTGACACACAAATACTACTTCATTAATTAATGAGGATGTGTAGAAGAAACATAAGCATTATCATATATGAGAGATGATGAAAAAAACTTCAAGATTTGTTAGATCAATGGTTCAGAAATTTAACATGAATAAAGAAGTGTTTCTGTTTGCAGCTGAATTTATTCAGTGTTAAGAAGTCAACATTTGGGTAGATTTTGTTCTTTACTGGACTTCCACACCAGTTCAATTTGGATTATTGAAATCCAGTTAGTGGTTGTCAAATGACAGACATTAATAATTACAAAGGAACTGCTCTGTGTACTTCTGTCCTTAGCAATACTTTTTTTGGAGAAGATTCTTTTGGAGGCACCAATTATGGATATGAGCAAGCCCATCTGCTGCCATGCAGGGCTACCTCAGAGATAAAAGCAAGATTCACAATGGTTCAGAGAAGCAACAGCAGCCTTCCCTTTGATAGGCCTCTGATAAGCCAAAAAACTAAACTCTAAGTGCTTTTCCTAAGAGCATTTGAGCAAAGTTGAGTGCTTAAATCTTCTTTTTGATAACCAAGGACTTTTTGTTTGTTCTGTTAGTATCAACTCTTCCACCTTTCCCTTGGAGGAATAGTAAAATTTCACTGCTGCACTAAGTGAATCAGGCTAAAGCAAACATTGGCAGATTGGGAAATTTTCAGTTCAGCTTGAGTTTAGCTAACACACAAAAAATACATAATTTCATATGATATTACAAAATCAAGATTTAGATACTTCATATCCAAAAGCATGACAGTGAATATTTTTATTGTATTGTACAATTATGTATTGTTCTATACAGACTAATAAAACAAGATACCATAGCCACCCATTGCTCTTTGTTATTCACATTTCTGTAAGGAATTTGGTATCAGAAATACAGTAGAATCATATTTAAGCAGAATAATAATATTAAGTATTAAGACATAACCTCTCCCCTACGTTATTTTCATCAGTCCCATGACACATTGAGTAAGAGTTCTAACTACTGAAAGTATAAATAGAATTAAAATGGCAATTTAAAAGAAAAGACAGTGACTCACAACCAATAAGAGAACATCATGATGGTGATTCAAACCAATGTACAGGCTTGTCCGTTCTAACTCTTGCTACTTTCTGACAGTGGGAATGGTTTATTTATTTATAAATATTTTAAGTCTACTGAACATTTTTAAAGAATTTGCTAAGAGTGCTGTACTGGCACTAGACTTGGTTTAAGAAGAGATGGTTCTACCCCCTTTTGATGCAATAATCCTTGTTGATTGGAGCTCAGGACAAGCCTTACCTTTGCAGTGTCTGTGTAGCACATCTAATGCAGCAATGAGGAACTCGTGTGCATCTTGTTGCTCGTACCCTGCTAAATGCCGTGCGTGAGTCCATACCAGGTGCAATAACCTATATGGAATGTGAGGAGATCGGTGCCCAGAGTAAAACTGCTCAAAGCAAAGAGAAGGACATGATTGTTAACAGCTTACACAGCCTCAGTGCATCGCATTATTAAAAAGTCAAATGAGCGCAATTAGTCAAATCAATTTCAACCGTTTAATTCTGATGGCCTTAATAATAAAGGAGAGAGACAGCTTTTGTCACACACTACTAGAGAAGTGATCTCAAAACTGAGCAGCTCAGTTTTCTCCCCTGAAATTCCATCAGTTTGTGATGGATTAGCCTGAAAAATGTGGGGGTGCAGGGAGTGGGGTAGACAGACACAAACATCACTCACAATTTGCTTACTGATACCACTGGCTTTTATTAAAATAGCCTGGGGAGGAAAGAAAGGAAAAAAACCTCCTGCATTTAAAAGGATCAGCAATTTCATTCACAAATTATGTGAATGAAATGCCCCCCCCACCCCATCAGAACAAACACTGTAGATGAGAATATAAGATGCTGACTGTCAGCCAATCCCTGACCCACAACAACTCTGCATCCAAATGCTGTGCACACTCCAGTTTTATGGAATAATTCCTAAGCAGGGGCAGCAGCCTCATGCCAGTACTGGCCTTTCACTGTAAAAGGCTTTAAAAACAACTTTATTGAGCCAGCTGTTTGCAGAGCTGAAGGTCCCCATTCAGTCAATGATCCCCAAAGCCAGCTGCCATCCCCACTCCAGCAGGGTGTCCCCTGCCTGGGAATCTGGTGCTGGACCAGCTCCTGCATCTGCTCCTTCATCTGCTTCAGTCAAAATCTGATGAGCTGGCTCCAGAGTGACTAAAACTGCCCCAGGTGATTTTGCCAGAAGCACATTAGAGAGTGCATAGATGAATTATTCAGTCAGCACAGCCTGATGTGAAACACTGCTGCTGCCGGAGGGTGACACAGCTGGGGAGGGAAATCAGCACAGGGCAGAAGGACACTGCTCATAGAAACTTTTTTAAATTAAAAACCAGCCAGGTCACACTTGAAAAAACCCAAACAAACAAAAAACCCCCTGACCAACCCACCCCAAAAAAACATGCCAAAAAACCACCCACGCTAAGGGTCTGAGTTTCCCTGGGTTGAGGTTCAGCCCTTCCTTTATCCCTGCACAGTGATACCAGTTCCAAATGGTAAAAGCAAAAGCAAAGCAGGGATGCTTGTGGTGTCCCTACAGGAGTCAGAAAAGGTCCAGAAGAGTTTATTCCCTTGACAGAGTAACATTTTATTTTTAATAAGTGAACATTTGTGAGTCATTTTGCTTTCCCTCACCTTCAGCAAAGGTATCTGCCAGTAAATGCTGCCTGCAACACCACAGTTATGTTTTCCCAAGATCCTATCAAATCCATGGCGGTTTCTTTTCAGTTACTCTTCCCAAACAGAAGACAATAAGTGGCAAATACACAGAAAAAACCCCAAGATTTCAACCCCCAGCAGTATATAATTCTCATCCTTATTGGAAAAGTGAGCTTCCTTCCCCAGCCCTGAGTTTCTCCCTGCACAGTCTCTGAGCATTTTATGTAAGTCCAAGCACAGGCACTGGGCTACAAACCTGCTGAGAGAAAACACTGTATTTTAAGGGACAGGTTGGCAAAAGGCAGCACAATCTTCATCTAGTCCTTATACTGGTAGGGTTTTCTACATGATTTTAGTGTATATCCTCCTACAGAAATTTCTTCCTCACAAGCTCCACTCTTCCCAAACAAGAAGCTGCACCTCTGCAGCCAAACACCACAAAATGCTCCTATAAATACAAAGATCAATATTTAACTCTGATGCCAACAAGGATGACACTGAGGGACTGAAGCAGGAGTGTGGTAATTGAAATCTGCTGATGCAGCTGCTGCTCAACATAATTCAGGGAACTGCAGCAATAAAACTTCCCTGTTCTGTCACTCCTTACAATTAGTCCCAGAGCTCTCCGGTCATTTTAACCACCAGCACTCCATGTAATTACTCCACTGCAGACACAAGACCTGCCAGCAGATTTTACACTCTCTGCTGCCTCAGTAGGATGAGAAGGATGTGGCATGAAGCTTTATCAAATTATTAACTATTATCACACAAAAATCTAGAAACCTGCCTGGTAAGAATGTGGGGTGGGGGAAAAGCGTCACCGCTTGAATAAGTATTAAATAAAACAAAGAATCTGAGCACATTCAATAACAATATTTTAACTGGAATGTATAAAACATCCATCCCATCTCTGTCATTTCCTTGCTGCTGGGAAAAGCAGCCTATCAGAGCTGTTCCAGTCCACAAAAAGGAAAAGAGTCCATGTAAAGTTTTATTCCAACCTTTTCACTGAAGTGTGCAAATATAAACAATGATGTATTTGCAAGTCACCTTTAAAATACAACTGTTAAACAACTGTTCCAAACATAATTTAAACTTTTTTTTTTTGTTTAAATTTGTTTTCAATTCAGCAGTATCAGTTGTTTATGTTGGAGAGAACTAGTTTGAGCAATTTCAAAGTGCTGGGTAATACAGTGCTTAATTGCTATTCCAGGAAAAAAAAAAAAAGGAGGGGGGGAGAAAGGAACAAACCAACCAGGATTCAAAGCCTCCATTCTTACACACAGGCCAAGTAAAAGTAATTTTGTTTTTCCACTTAAAACACTTGCTGTTTCATTCTAGAAAGAATCTATGGAGGATTTAGAAGACTATAGGCTTTCTAATTTGCATTATTGTTACCAAAAATATACAGGCAACAGTGAGGTTTTAAAACAGAACAAGATCACACCATACACATCTGTACTTCTTTTTCCTCCTCCTGCCAAAAACATGCACAGAAGTTTCTCAATTATGTGAATAAACAGATAAATTTGATTTATCCTGCACATGTATCTGCTGAACAGTCTCTGAGCTTTGTAATTATGAGGCAGAAATGTAATTTATAGGCAGAAATCCTGTACCAGGTTCAAGTCCAATCTGAGAATTCAAAAACTCCTCTTGGAAATCGGTTCTCAGTAAAGACTTTAAATTTTCTGGCAATTTACAGTGGACGAAAAGACTGGGCAATACATGGAACACACGCAAGAGAACACCTTCTGGAGGCTCCCAAAGAACAACGGTTCAAAGAATCACAAAATACATTTTGCTTGCATGAACTCTCTATGTTCTTCACTTCTTTCAGGGAAAAGTACTAAATTTTACTAAATCAGCACAAACTCTATTTTCCATGACAAAATGCAAGGCTTCTGTCCATGTAAAGAACCTTATCTACATTTTTCTCCCCTCTAGTACCTTTGTTGTAACTTATTTTATACATAAGTCATTTTAACTTTAGTAGCATCTTCAGATATCAAAGCCATAAATCATCTCCTCCTTTTGCCCCTTGATCCTCACTTCTCAGCTCTTCCCGTGCTTGTGCTGTGCATGTGCTAGGCTCACAGGGATGAGTAATGATGGGAAAAAGGAAGTTTTGTTCCTTCCACCTCTGAGTGGATGCATTGCATTCTGCTCCACTCCCATTCCTACTATTCCAGTCACAGAGCACATGAGACACAGATCTTCTAATCCTACCTTCCTAAGTGGTCATTCTGGAAAGGAGTTAGATAAACCTCAGGGTGTGGACCATCCTGAAATACATTTTCATTGGTGAAGCAAAACTACAACACAAACAACAATAGGTAAAAAGGAGTGCACCAACCCTTTCAGCCAAAAGGCTCAATTAATGGATTCTGTGTGTTCTATCTTCCTTCTGTCCAGCTTCACCACTATCTGTTACTCCCAAATCCTTTTCATTCCTTTTCTTATGCAGTGTAAATCATGTCATGATTCTATTGAGAAATCGGTTTCATGTAGCACAAAGAAGAATGTTAATTGATGCAGTCAGATATTTTTAAAACAAACAGAGCTCAATGCTTGGTGTGTCTGCCAGAAAAGCTACCAGGAAAAAACCACCTCAGTCCTGAGAACCATCTGATAGTCATTATTCACCACCAACCTACTTCAAGGTGCAAGAACTTTGTAGCTTCCTATTTATCACAGAGAAACACTCAACCTATATAACTACATGATCTTAAACAAAAAAAGAAATAAAGTGGGATGGGTAACTTCTGTTTAAGAGGCAAAAGAGCAAAACTTGCTTATTTATATATAGCAAGTTTTATTTAATGTTCAAAACATTCTCTCTTTTTCTCCTGGAGAGCTCCCACTCAGGCACTCACCAGATCCCCTGGCATTCCATTTGCCTAAGATCACACCTTCAGAAAAGAAGGGTGGAGGGGAGAAGAAATTAACCCTTGCCCTGATTGTTTGTCCCTGGGTAAGATGCTTTGGGATAACCACACCAGTTAATCCTGGTGGGAAAGCTATGTAGAAACAAGACAGAACCTGAATCAAAGTTTCCCTGGTAATTCAATTACAAAGGAATTCTTAACCATAGCACTGAGATCTCCTGGTTTGCCTTCCTTTGCTCAGACCTCACCTCTGCAAAGGCAGTGACAGACTCTTCATTACAACCACTGCATAGAGCTGGGACATATAACCAGTCTGCTCCAAAAATTGCAAGATTTTTGTTTTAATTCTGAATGCAAAGAAATTAAAACTCACTGGGAACAGAACTGCACAATGGCTGCTGACAGAGCCACAAGCACAACAAGGTATTTACTGCTTGTGAGTTAAAATATACCGAGTTGGTTACAGACCCAACAGCTTTGCTTAGGAGGATTTAAGCTCCAGTTTTTACTTCAAGGAGGTTGAGTCACTTTCTGTGTCCTCCCACAGCACATGGCTGAAGTATTTAATGTGAAATAAGGACAGGGACTATTGCTGTCTGCACAGTCTGGTGTCACAGATATGGCTGTTCCCTCATCCATACACCCTCATGTTGCAGAACATTTAATTAATAGAACTAATGCAAGTGTAGGCATGAATTTTTATTTGAAAATGAAGGCTGAGCTTCCCAAAGTTGTGTATGAAATTAAACTTGATTACAATTGAAACTAACACAATAACACAAATGCTGCATTTAAGCCCCATTTTGGATAACAGCCTGTTCTTTGTTCCATGCTCACAGTAAAGCAAAAGGCATCCTGAGCCATCAACAGGGCTCCACACACAAAAATGGAAACAAAAATCATTACCTAGAGAGTCTTGATCTTTCCTGCAGCCTCTCAATCTGTAATGTAACACTCATTTCCCCTTTCCCAAGGGACTTTTTAAAAAATGCATGTGTAAATAGAGTGTGGTGATGTTCATCAGCACGAGACTTTATATCACTGTTTGATGAAAGGATATCAAGAATATAGTAGTTCCTTATTTTTAAATAAGCAAAGAGGTTTCTCTATTAATAGTCTACAGAAACTGGTATTTCTATATCATGACTGATTTTTTTTATCTAGGCATTGTGGTATTTCCCCACTTAACTGCACATCTGGTTTCAATAATCCTACAGCTGCTACCTATTGGTCTGCCTGCCTTTTGTTTTTACCTCCTTTCCTGACAGACTCAGGAACAATTGAAAAATAGAACACAAAATAAGAAATGTAACATACAGCTGATGATTGATAAGCAGCATGAAATGTTGCAAATCCTCAGAAGTCTTGAGTATGAGCAGAAAACAACTTTGTACTAGAACAACTAAGGGGGCTTTACCTTCTTCTATATATGTTTAACTCACCTGCAGTGACCAAAAAGAATCATCTCTGGTGAAAAAGGCACAGGAGTAAAATCAAATTGAAAATCACAAGATAAAGGTAAAGCTATTTTAGGTTGGTCCCTGTCAGAATGAACTTCCATGACAGCACATCCACAGAAAACCTGCTCTGTGTACAGACATCTCCAGCAATTTTAAATGCTCCATGACAGCATGTTCACTACAGCTCTTTCTGGCTTTTTGGTTGGTTTTATTTTACTTACCAAGAAAGCAGATCTACCACTGATGGAAAGGCACAGAACAGGGTTTGTTTTGAAAGACATCTTAAAACTAGAAGCCCAAGTCCACCCACAGTCCTTACAATACTGATGTGGAATTAAGACAGATAATAAAGCTCTTGGACTATTTATTGAGGAAAAGCCTGTGCTCATCTCACACAGCATGAACCAGACCTACAGAAAAGACACACTGCAAAGCCAGGTTCCTGAGTGGGAAAGGGAAAGAAGTGCAGCTTGTACAGAGAAGACACAAACTGTAGCAACATATTTACTTCTCTTAATCCTCCTTCCTGGCCCTTCCTGAGTTTGCACATAAGAGATGACAGAAAAGATTTTTCTGCTGGTGAACAAGCACTAAATTGAGATCTTTAAAATATTCATACAGACCTACATAATCCAGTACCTTAAACCACAAGGATGTATACTACTGCTTTATTCTCACTCCCATTATCACCCAAAGAGCTCGTGACATATTTTCCAGTTACAACTTGCACCTTTAATTAAAGCACACATTCAGCTTTAAGACTAAGGATTCCCAGATCAGTCTCAGAAAAACAGGCAGCACTGTAATTATTTCCAATACCAGCTTTGCCTAAACAAAGGTGATTTCACAATAGGACTAAAAAGCCATTAGTTTCCCTTTCAGCAGCTGGGTATTTTTGACAGTGAGGTCTCAATCTTTACTGCTTCGTTTTACTACATTTTGAGGGGAAACAAGACTTGCATTCCCTTTATATTTGCAAATAGAACACAGCTCCTTTTGGGGTAAGAAACAGCATCTGTGGCAAGGTGATGCTTTGTGGCAAACAGCACTCACCTCCTGAAAGAGCGTAGACATTTCACAGACCAGACATGAGCTGGGGCTTTGCATTTCACATTTGTGCCTGTCGGAGAGGAAGAAATCTCGCAGCAGTGGAGTGTGGGTAAGTGCCTGGACAATACAGTTCATAAAACATGTGTTCCCAAGATTGATTAGCCCTCGTAGACCTATAAAGACAGAAAGGCGGAGGGGATGCATAAGCATTATCAAGTTAAAAAAACGGCAGATTTGCATTTTTATATAGTTTTCACAATATTGCCGTGGATTTACTGTCTCACATGCACAGCTCCAAATACAGTTTTAATACTGGTTTAGGGAGGCTATTTGTATTTCTGTACTCAAGTCACAAGAAGCTGCAGAAGCTTTCTGAACTACACTAGGATTTCTTAAATTCTAAGAAATAAGGAAACCTAAAAGTTCAGCAACACCAGTACCATTATTTTGCAATGGCTGTTGTGCCACACGTCACCAAAACATGTCCCTCCCCAAGACTGATACCAAAGTGCAATGACAACAACTGCTAAGTCAGTACAAGTAAGAAACCAATACATGTAAAGAAATCAGTGAGTAAGTTTTCAGATTGTTTAAAAAGCTTTCCCCCATTCAGGTCATGAAGCCAGAACAAGGTCTTTGTACTGTTATAATCATCATCTTTCTGAGACAGGCAGCAAAGGAAACAGCCCTGACAAACCAAGTCAGGCTGTGACATCCAATGCAGACTTTAAAGATTTTAAACCCAAGACCTGAACAGAAAAACTTTTAAAAAAGGAACTCTGAACAACACTAATTCCACACTCATTTTAGGTAAATTAATCTACAGCATACATCAAAAAATTCAACTTTGCATAAGAGGATTCATCACACCTGAAGTCAAACGTTCAGTAATGCCCAGAGACGATTCCTTGTGCTTGGAAACCAAGATGCTTAAAGGAAAGCTCTTTTGTTGCACAACAGAAGAGAGGTTAGGAGTGGGGAAAGCTTTTCAGTCATTTGCAAAGTCTAAGTGAGAAGAAAAACATGCTCAAATCCTTGAGTATTCTTCCAAAATATTAACATAATACCACCATACAGGAGCACTAAACAAGAAGAGCATCAGGTGGCCAAGAATGCTTATTTTTAATCAACAACTTACTTTGAAATGAGATAAAATGCACCAATAAATACAACTCTGGTATTGATTTAAAATCAACATAGTCCTCTTCTGCAATAAAAATAGGATTACTACAGAAACATTGAAAGAAAACACAACAGGATTACTAGTCACAGAACGAGGAATTTCCTTGTCATTCCATGGGATGAAAAAACCTCTCAGCTGGCAGTGCTGAGGTAATTAGAAGTGGTGCAGTTCTCTTGCAGTACAGCAGATAGTGCTCCAAGGGCTCTTTAGCATCCTGCAGCAGGAGGGGGTGTGGTCCAGTTGCTATGTTACCACGGAGAACAGGCACCACAGCAGCTTGAACTGCACCCGGAGCTGAAGGCACGGACACAGAGCACTCCTGAATTTTTTTTTCCCCGTATCTAAAGCAACATCGACCTGCTTCCAACAGCTTCCTGTTCCTTCTGTTTACTCACAGGACAAAGTTTCTCATTATATTACAGTGACTTCTACTGGGCAGAAGCTTGTTGCAATTATTTGCTTGATTTTCATGCTGGGAGGCAATAAGTGTGTGCACAACATTAGCAGAGTGTTAAATAGTTAATTTGTTGGAGCAGCTTGAAATACTGTGTGATGCTTCAGCTTGGTCCACAACCCTGTTTCAATTCCCAGTCTGTGTCTCTGCAAACAATGTCACAACAGGAGGGGGTTCGTGCTGTGCAAGTGGAGAAACGTTTTGGTACCTCTTGCTTACCTCTCCTCTCGTTTTCTGCCATTTAAAATTGACTGGATTTATTTAAACCACAGGCTGTGCTCACAGGAGGCTGGAAGGCTCCCTGACATGCATTCTGAGAAGCAGAAGATTCTATCCCTATTTCTCCCTCTGGTTAGCACCAGATTTCAAAGCCAGCCTGTTCAGCACAGAAAACTAGAGGAAAACCAGTAGTAAATCTAGAGATTCCACCTAGCACTTTTTGGTGTCTAACAGAGCAGTCACAAAAGCAAACACATAAAGGCAGCTTTTTGGAATCATTTATTAAGCATCATTTATTACATGCCTGTGGCTGGACCGTCTTTCCCTGTGACCACAAGAATCAAATCTTCCTTAAAGTTGCCACCAGGAGACAGTTACAGGCATCAAACTCAATGCTCTTGGTTTACTCTGCTTGCTTGGTCTTTGCTGTCAGTTTTTCATGGATCTAAATGGAGCGATTCATGTGCTGGGGCTTCACTTGAATGAACCAAGACAAAGCAACCTGCAAAACAGACAAGGCTGAAATGTGAATACTCCAAACCCCAATAAAAATCAGAAAATGGTGATTTGTAGCAAAACATGAGAACTTACTCAGCTGCAAAGGGAAAAAGGAAAGCAGCACATATCAGTCTTATCCTTGCGGGAGCAATGACTGCAGCTGCTGTACAGTCTCTTAAACTGGTATTTGAAATGAAACAGGTATGAGGAACTACAGCTCAGGTACTGCATGAGTAATTGCAGCACACTGGAAAACATCAGAATTTGATGTAGGTAAACTAAAGAGCTGACAGAATTCAGAACAACACATCCTCTTGTGCTTAACTTTTATGGGGAATAATGAGTTTTGTTGGAAAGAAAAACAGCTAAAAATTAAAGCCTGTACAGCACTCTGGTCAATAACATATTGAGAATGTAAAAGCTTTGTGCCTGCCACACCTATTCCCTCCCCTTTAATAAAGCCTGGCAGGGTTTTGCTGGAACAGTCAAGCATTGCAACATGTGGGTCATAAATTAACAGAAAAATAATGTGCCAAAACCTCACATGCAGCAGTCCATTTGTGCTACAGCACCAACAGTGGTCTCCATCAGGCTCTAATCAGAACACAGTGTCACAGTCTAAGGATTGTCAGCAGGCTTCATCCTCGACTAATAATAAAGCTCTGGTACTTTGCAAACTTCTGCTGTGCTTCATAGCATTGTCTTTATTTTTGCTTCTTATGAATTGTTCTGAAATGAGCAAGGGCAACCTGTGAGATGCTTAATATTTTCTACACATGCATGTGTGTTGTTGTGGTAAATGTACTTCACAGGAAAGAAGTTTTAGCTCTGAACCATGCTGATACAATTGTAAATATTGGAATGAATTAATGTTGCTGAGAAGACAAAATTGTCATGTATAGTATAATCATAAAAGAAGGAAATACCCTTTAATCATCATGCATGGAATACAAACACTACTCTCATTCTGCCAAAAGCTGGGCAGGCAGGGCATAAGCAAAGGCAAGAAATCTACTTTTGCAATGCCTTGAGCACAGGGAAACCCATCTGGGAAATTCTTTGTACATTTGGTCTCAAGACTGGGTTCTGGCTGGCTTACCTTTGTCAGCTTCAATTCTTCCATCTTCTTCCAGGAATGGGTTCTATTTTTCCAATGCTCAAAGCAATAGATCAGCAACGGTTGTTGGGATGCAGGGAGATCCAGAACACTGGTTCTGCCAGTACACCCACGCAGGGGAGATGAAAAATCCAAGACAAGATAAGGAAATTCCACTTCTCCATGAAATGCAACTCTACAGCTATTAGAGGTGGGGAAGCAGGGAAATGAGAGGACCACACATGAATAGAAAATACAGAAAACCCAATCTTGCCCTCATGGAGGAGGTTCTGTTTGCCTCTAAACCCAGGCTTCAGGCTGGGACTGGAAAGACAGCAAACCAACCAGTCTGAAGAAATGTTCTCATGCAGAAGTCTGGGTTTTTGTGGAATAATGGTTGTGGAAGGAAGAGCAGCAGTCACTGGACAATGTACCTTGGTGAAACAACCAGGAGATGATTCAGATGCACAGCCAGCCTGAGATCCTCTTTACACAAAGCCCGGGTTGGCAACACCTTAGAGCAATCCCTGTCTCCTACCCCCAGCCCCCCATCTGGTGTTGATGCTTCCCTGCAGCTCCATCAGACAGTGTCACAAGTCAGTGCAAGCTGAGGAAGAGCTCACTGAAATATTTAAAGACAGTTCAACATCACACTGGGAAACAAACAGTGTAGCACAGCAGTGAAGTTTTCTAGAATAATTTTGGGTCTTCATCCTATGTTCACCCAACAAGAACTGGCAACAACATTTAAGAGCATCTTTCTGAAAGTATTTCAGAAGAGGACTACCCTACTTCCCAGCACCTAAAACTACAACCAAATTCTCTCAGCTCTCAGGTTTCAGGGGTAGAACATATCACACATGACCTGAATGGAGCTGCCACAAACACTAGCCCAGTCAGACCCAGAGCTGCTGTTCCACCTGCATAACCAGGAGCAGCAGTTTTGCTAATGGGGTTAGTGACAGCAATTATTTTCCAAAGCTAATCCCTTCTGAAATGTTAATACAAAAATACTCATTTCAGAAAGCAGCAGTATACAGATATGTGAAATTACAAGTCTACACAGGAAAACTCATCACATTCTGTGACACCAATGATCACGTGAGTGACCAAAAAAGCCTCAACCATGCAGTTTTGGTTAATTTATTCCCCAACACTTCAGCTAAGCATCCTTTCACAGGGACTGAAACCCACAGCAACTACAGAAGCAGGAACACTGAGTCAAATGCACTAGAACTTTTTCTTCAGAGGTTTTTACAGAACATTTTTTACAAACTTACCAATAACACATTTGGCTATTAAATTGTTTTGAAAACTGCTTAAGAAAAAGCTATGGAAACTTTTGCCACAGCCATATTAAATGAAGAAATTTCAACCACGTGATCTTAAAAACTAACCAAACAATTCAATTACCTCCAGCAAACACAGAACATGCAACCTACCCAGAAAGAAAAAAATCATCTTGGGAGGGAGAAGAGGAAGCAGAAAATATGTGGTTTTTTGATTCACATTGGTTCATCAGTGGATCTTTTTTTCAATGGAGTAGTTTTGACAGCAACACCAAGCAAGGGATTACATGACAGATCAAAGAAGTGAAGATGAACACTCAGGGCAATAATCTTCCCTTGTTGGGTTACTGCTGAACCAGGTGAAAACATGCTCATGCTCCCTCTCTTTTATTTTTCTGACTTGATTCCTCTTCTCCAGCTATTCAGGGCTGCCAGGTTGGTCACTGCTCAGTTTGAATCACTGTAAATCCCTTTGGAAGCAAACCACCTTCCCTGAGCTGTTTCACCAGCACCACCCCCCGAGCTATTCCATCACCAACAGGCACAACCTGGAGAGCTTCACTCACTCTTCTGCTCTACCCAACTTTTAAGCTAAGCCTTTTAAATCACAAGTCAGAAAAGAGTACTAGAGCAATACATCTTAATTTAGAAAACGAGATCTGCAATACATTTTTTCAATTTTTTCTATATATGTTATATTCTATACATGAATATTTCACTGTATCACTCCATTATCTAAAAATATCTCTTGAATATCATATATATGTGTATGCATATCAAGATTCATAGGCCATGTTGAATCCTGCAGTTTTGGGAGGCTGAGAGGATGACAGAGGACACTGTGTTTAGATAATATTGCTATAAAAATTTGGATTTCTTTTTCCTGTTTTAACTATAAGTAAGTATTTTCATTTGTCAATGACAGGAATTAAATAAAAACCAGCCCCTTCATCTAAAAAGCCCTGATAATACAGAAGACACTGAGTCCAGAAGCAGTCAGCATAAGACTATGAAGAATAACTCCTGTAAACAGAGAGAAAATAAATTATAGGACTATTTTAGATACACTGCACTGTGCACTGCATCAAAACCTACAAGTTTAGCCAGCCCTACACAGCAGAAAGACAAATAAAACAGAAAAGGTCTTCTGGAATGCAAAAAAAAAAAAAAAAAAAAAAAAGGAGGTCATCATAGGAAAAAGAAATATTTGAATTTTAAATAAAACCCCATCTTTAACTTTCCCATTTCCATCTAAAGGTTTCTGGATCACTGCATTTCTTTTATTGCTATTGAAGTAAAAGATTGCTCAACAGCAAAAAATTTGCTTATGTGTTCAGAAGGAAACTGTCCATGAGTTTGTATCCGGTTGAGAACCCTGGAGTCCAACTACAGAAGCTGCTACACTGGAGGGAAGAAGAATATGCCATGAGTGGCACATGTATTGCAAAATCATTAACTGTAGAGAGAAAACAATATAGTCATTATTCCTCCTTGGATGTATCAGCAGCACCAGAAGACAAGGACTGTTTATAAGGCTGACTCATCAAACCCCAAAGTTCTCAGTCTTGGTGTATCACTGCTGTACAGAGTTGGAGGAATTTATCCTCATTACTGACCTGTTTCACTGTTAACACAGATCTACCCCGAGGCAAAACTGGCTTAGTCAATCCTTTTAAAGGAGTGATCCAGACAATTCACACTCTGCCTGAGGAACTGACAACCCAGACCCAAAAGGGGAACGTGTCCCACTGAATGCAGGCTGGCACCTCAACCACGTGCTCTGGCATGCACTTACTTTTCCTAAGGTACTCATTCCTGACCAATGATGGTTTTGTTTTTCTAAAAGAGAAGTAATTTCCCACCTTCCAGATTTTAAGTGGTTCAAAATAAACAAAACAACACAGCCGTTCATATTTCCCAGTCTGTAAGAAAAATCTACCTTAAAATCTTACCTTATGTGTTTTGACTTAAATCCAGCACTTAAAAGCATGTTCAAGTACTTAATTCATGCTCACAGGGCAACTTCAAGTCTTTTTTTGGATAATTTCTAGCATATTTGTGTGCAACTGGGCAGTTCTGGAGTGACCTCAGCATTCCTAGGAGACTTTCCAGATTTGTTCTTTATGTTGTGTTAGAATTGCCATTCAAAAGTCAATTTTTTTATTCTTTTTCTCCACTAAAATATCCATAAACCCTTGAAAAGTCACCAAATGGCAACAACCCACCTACATTACATTGCCAGGAGAGATGCACAGTGAGATATGCAGCAGTTCAGCAGCAGAGATTAATGTATTTTCTAGCACATCTTTGAAAAGGACCTAGTTCATCCACACCACATGGAAACAACAGCACTTACTGAGACACCAAAAATGTTTTTCCAGCATTTAGTTTGCCCCCACCCCTCTTAGTCGACAGGGAATTGATTGCATTCACTATTCTTATTCAATAGCTTCAGTGACATCACACAATACACACTTAGAGAAGGGACAAACCACATCAGGACAGTGCAAATGTAATTGGAAGACAAAACAATAACTCAAGAGCAACTTGTTAAAGGGGAGAAACTATCTGAAATCAATTAAATTCAATAAAAACAATTGTGAAGTAGGAAACAAGGAAAAATTAAGCGGACAAACACAAAATAAGGAGCAAAGGCTACAGTAACTCAGCCTCAACAACTTAATCTTGAGCTGTAGTTCTTCTACAAACAGCATTTTGGAACTTAACAGGAATATGAGAAGGTCTGGAAGTCATTCTGCTCTGGTGACAGGTAAGCTTCAGCTGCATGATGTCTGTAATTGAGCACCCATTTTAAAAAGAAATTATGCAAAGTCAAAAACATGAGTAAAAAATTGTATGGAATTAATATTTGAGACTGGAGAAACAACTGAAGAATCCACTGGTTGAGTTAATTAATTAAAACCAGATAGTGTTGGTGGAGGAACAGCCAGGCTGACAATTTTCAAGTATGTTACAGGCCACTACAATGAGGACTGTAATTAACTCTTGTGACCTACCAAAGCTATAATAAAAAAAAGACTGAGCTCAACAAGAAGTAAAATTTAATTAGATATTAAAAATAATTGTCTCAGTTAGAAAACATTGCAATGAGGGAGTTTGGGACTCTGAGTTGCTGGAGTGGTTCCAAAGGCAGCTCTGTCAGCCCAATGCACCTAACTCAGGAGAGGTGTTTGATATCCTTCCCTGTTTCTCATCCTGAGACTGCTCAGCCATTCAGACTGATATTACAGCTGGTACAAAGCACACAAACCAACTCTGGCAGGAAGGGGAAGGTGAGGGCATTTCCACAGGACAGCTCAGCCCACCTGATGCCAGCTGCAAAAGTGGTGTCACAGAAAGGATGAACTCACCCCCTGCACACAGCAATGAGTCTCTGAGCAGCTCCACCCAGCTCACAGCAGGCCAGGACACACTATCTAACAGATAGTGCCAGAACAAGAGAGGGATGCAGGAACTGCCAGTGCCTCCCAAAACCAGCCACCCCTCACCCCCTCTCCTGTAACAAACTCCCAATGCAGGCAGGTGTCTAAAAGCCACAGGCTGAGCAGTGAACAGCCCTCATCCCTGGATCCCTACTCAACCTCATGGCTCTGGAAAGCAAAATTACCTGCCCTGCTGCCACTCAGGCAAGGTTGGAGAACAGGTAACAACTGCTGCTGGAATGAGGGCTGCTAACTCTCCTCAATGTTATTTTTAGACTGCATAGGTATTCTGTGCATGGGCTTCTGCATTTGTGGCTCAATGCATCACTCTCTCCATTTAGTAATGCAAAAGAAGAGTCACAGGATAATGCAAAGAGATCACCTGAGTCTGGTATTTTGGTTCATTACCTTTGTGTCACACATGCTACTGTGTGTCAAGGAAAATTTAAATTTGCAGCTATCAAGAAGGTTTAAAATCAATTGTGGAGGAGCTCAATGGAGTCCCTGTATTGTGCTGCACCTTCAATTAAAATCGACTCCATAACATTGACACAACACTGGACCCAGGGGTCAGCACAGGAGAAATGTGTTTGTGGCTTACTTAAACAAAGAATTTCTTGCAATAACATAGAAATAACCAGCAACAAATGGAGAGGAGATTCAAGAAAGGTTATCCTTTGCCAGATTTAGGAGGAAAATGACATCTCTAAGCAATGACTACCAAAGATGGCTTTACTACAGAACCTTCCCCAGAGCAACAGCTTGGCCTTTCCACACATCCCACTCGGACACATATTGTTGGAAGAACCTAAGGGCAAGTGACATTGTTGGAGCAAACACATCAAGCGAGTTACCAAGAGTATGAGCCAACATCAAGTGTATCATTTTATATTATTACTGCACAGATGAAACCTCTGAGCCAGAAAGGACTCCTGAGTGTGCACAGTGTGCCAGACACACAAAGTACTCTCTCTCTATACTCTACTTCCAACATGTATATCTTTGAGCCAATTCCCAAAGTGATGATGCCAAAACAGGAGCCTTTCCACTGCCCAGACGAGTTCCCATTCCCTGCCTTAGGGCACACTCCCTGTGATTTCATTTCCTGGGGTTGCTGTGTGTGTTCAGCAGTGTGCAAGCACTGCGCTCCTGATTCTCTGGAGGGGTACTGCTCAGGATTGTTATAATTCCTGTTTCTCCAGGCTAAGAGCACTTCACACAAGGCAAGTGATCTCCTTGGATGGTGTGAGCTCTGAGGTTACAGCCTGCCTGCCACTTCTTTGCAGTGGCTGCATGCCCAGATTAAGACCAAGCACACAGACAGGGCAGGAGCATTTGATGTCCTTTAAGTTCTCCTCCTTCTGATTTGGTGGCAATTGGCTCCTGTGTGCACACCCTCAGCTTGGTAAAACGAGTCAGCAATCCTAAAATATCTGGCAATACAAACAAACAAACCCCTTAAGGTTAATTTTTCATATGGCCTGCGTAAATAGAGAAGCTGTTTCAAGCAAGACAAGGGACTGCAAGTACCTCCTCCCACTGAATTTGAATTAAGAAACATGTTTCCAAAACAAAATCAAGTGAGGGGTTTTGACCAAGCCACTGAAAAGTGCATTGAATCTTCTACTAAAATCACAGGAAACAGCTGTAGAAGTTCTTCAGATTTCACCTGATCTGTACATATACCTCAATGCAGAATTAACAGTACCTGTATTATTCCTGCCAAATGTTTCTCTGAATTGTTCTTAAATTTCCTCAATGATGAGATTCTGCAATATTCTCTGATGCCTCTTGTATTCTGAAGTGCTCTGGGGTCTCATCTTAGTAAACAAACTAAGTCAGAGTTTAAGAACTGCAGCAACATTGATATGGAAGATACACATAGACTAAGACCCACAGATAAGCTCCCCTAGTGCTAGAGCTTCTGAATTAGAATAAATGTAATGCTGCAAACAGAAATAGCTTTACAAAAGCTCCAAAAATGAGGGAGGAGACAACTTGTCCAAGATACTGGGTTATCAGTGGTTTTCTCTACCTATATGGATTTACTGTCTCCCACATCAAGCTTAAGTTTAAAATAAATGTGGGGGAAAGGAAAAGGGGAATTAAAAGAAAAGATCTCTGCGTTGTGCAAGAGTAGTTTGGATCCTTTTGATACGTCATTTCACAAGATTAGGACCCAGGAGCACCCTGCAAAAAAAGGCTTTTTTTTCTCTTCAAGGTCGTGGAAAATGCCAGGTTTTAGATCTGTAATTCCGTATTTCAGCATTTTATTGACCATCTGCATTGTGAAATTGTTTTGCTCTCTCAGGTGTCAGGAAGAAACCAATGCAGCGTGTTCTCAAAATCAGAAACCTACACAGCATGTAATCATCCACAGCAACCATCTCTCTGTTTGATTCTCTGAGCTGAAATGAAGAAAGCTGAAAAAGACATGAAGTTCTGCAGTAGAACTTGAACCAAACTTCTCTGAATTCCTGTCCTGGCGTATCAAGACCCACTGAGCAAATTTTGCCTGTTGTGCTTCAACCTGATCCAATCTATGTCATGATCTCTGAGCATTGAGCAAACATTGGGGAACGTACACACAAGAAAACATCTTTCATATATGTCACTGGAAATAACCATATAATCAAATCATTACTAAATATCAAAGCATTATATGATCCCTGTAAAATATGAAGATCAATTGGCTGGAGGAGAAAGACAGAATCATAGAATCCTGGAATGGTTTGGCTTGGAAGAGAGCTTAGAGATCTACAAATTCCAACCCCCTGCCATGGGCAGGGACACCTTCCACTGGAGATGTGGAAGCATGTCACAACAAGAGCTTCAGAAACTAAAAGGCACCTATTCCTGAAAAGCAGAAAGAACAACACAAAATGTCACATTTAAGTATATGCACTGCATAAAATGCCTTCATTTGTTACTGAAGCCAGAGACGTCTCAACTGTGGTGCTTGTTGTATACTCAGATATACAAAGCTGAACAAATTTAAAGAAGTTGAATAAAGTTATGGAGAAGCTCTCAAAGCAACCAGGAGCAGCCCTGTCTGACAGACCTTATTAAGTTCTAGACTTTACTGAAGTCTTAAGAACCAGAGCATGAAAATAATGATTATTGCCATAATTGCTGGAAGGTCAGGAAGAGTAGACAGAAGAAATCCAGCATCAAAAAAGTAACAGTAGCAGGCAAAGAACAGGAAATATGCTTGTGAAAATGCCTGAATGATGGATCCAGAGCATTATGACACTGGCCTTCAACAGTCAGTTTAGCTGTAGACCCTTCAAGGTGTTTTCTTCTGGCAAAAAAAAGGCCTTTATACAAAACAAAACACTTCAAAAGGTGGCACAGAATAAAATATTCTCTTTGCCCTCCCCCAAAGCAGCCGAAGTTAAAAGCTCAGCGAGCTCTTGTGTGCTCTGCACAGAGCACAAGCCTTGCAAAGAGAGCCTTGTGCAGATGGCACCCATAAAGAACAAGAGGTACTCCCACCAAACTGACAAAATAAAATTCACACCCGCAGCCGTCCTTTCCCCCCAATATCACACCATATGCTGCCTCCAAGTTTTTACCCTTCCTCCAAACAGATTTCACAAATTAATAACTTAAGGAGCAGGCTAAGTGCCAATGAAATTAGATGTATCCAGATATATTAATATGCACAAATTATTGTTGATGAACTGGCACAGAGCTCATCCAACAATCCACAACACACAAACCACGCCACATGCTGTTTATGCATATTCCTGCTTTCAGTATATACTGTATCTACCTTCTGGCCACATAAAGCCAACTCTGGAAGCAGACAGGAAAGAGCAGAATGGAAGGTCAGAGTAAATATAATCCAAAAGCAATCCACAAAAGAACAAAACTGAGATGGGGATGACTGGCCTTGTTGAAAACACCACGCTTGCTGTGCTGACACTGAGTTAATCAGGTGAAAGTACAGTGGTAAATCAAGGTTTATTTTAAATTGTTGGCTAGAGAGATCTATGGATGTCCTATGCCTGGAAGTGTCCAAGGCCAGGTTGGACAGGGTTTGGAGCAAGCTGGGATCGTGGAAGGTGTCCCTGCCCATAGCATGGGGTGGAACTGGATGAGCTTTAAGGTCCATTCCAACCCAACCTATTCTGTGAGTCCATAATTTTTTAAATATAAGAAAATGAACCTTCTCATACTAAGGACACATCTCTGCCCATGACAAGACAACAGACACTTGTCTACAACCACTGCAGCTCCATGGGCTAATTCTCAATTTCCTTATCTGTAACAGTGAATACCTCATCTAAAGAAGGTACCTTATTCAGAGGGCCACAATGAGACTCTGGCTTAGTGCTGCTGTTGGGTTTTCCTTGGTAAGAAAATTCAGATTTCCATAAAAACCCAGTCAAACAGATGACAAAGTCACTGACACCAACTGTATTTTTTATTGAAAGGCTGCTGTTTTGACTGCATACTGAAGTTTACATAATGACTTAGTGAAGAAAACACGGCACAGGAAAAAAATTAACTACCATTAGAGAAAGATGTAAGACAAATAATTGAGTCAGCAAACATTTTACACTTGAAATCAGCATCTATAAGGGGAAAAAAAAACGAGGGCTTTTTTGGGTGCTTTTATTCAACTGGATTTAAGTGATGAAGTTTCACCTGAAGAAGTGCAAAGCACAATTTAGGAAAATCAAATTGAAACACTGTCTGTGAACTAAAAATAATGTGTCTGGATCAGTAACAACCATGGAACTACTTCTAAAAAGTCCAGAGCAGGAAAATCAGGTTTCAGTTAGAAGTCTGGAACATGAACCAAGCCCTGGATCAACAGCCTTGTCTTCTAAGGAATTTCCCATTGTGCAAACACACACAGGATATCTTCCTTTGCCTCCAATCCCCAAGAGCCACCTCGAGTTACAAAATTAAAGTATTTTCTATGCAAGTAATAGAAATGGCAATTTCCCAAGACAGGATAAAAGAAAAAATCAACCCCAACTGCAATTTGCTGACTTCACATACAATTTGTAGTCTGCTGGGGTTTTAGCTGATGTGAAATGAAAATATCAACAGGACAGCTCATACACTGAGTGACATCAGCTCCTGATCCTCCTGAAAGAGGGTCTAAAATTCAAACAAATATTGAGGTAACAAGACCAGAACCCCCCTCATTCCTCATTGGAGCTGGCCTGGTGGCAACAAGGCATTCTGAGGAAGTGCTGTTCATCACTCAGCTCTTCAGATGCTGACTGACTTTTGTCTAACAAAAGTTTCTACAACAAAAGTTTGCTCACTCAGAGCAGGAAAATGCTGCAGGGACTTCACTGATAACTCGGATGTTCCTAATCTTATCCCGAACAATTAAATCACAGATAATCAACTGCTGTGCAGATAAACCACACACAGTGACATCACTGCAGTGATGCAAATTGCTTTCTGGCACCAGCTTTGGAAAACCAGGTGACAAGTTCCCAGACAGTCAATACACAAAAAGGCAACTGCAGCATCCAATCTGGAATTTCTCCTCACAAAGCCTTTTGCAGAGGAAAGCTTTTATTTTATATTGATAAAGAGCTATGTTTAGGAAGTTTAACAAAATTTTCTGAAAGTATAACTCTACAAACTCAGAGAGTAAATTGCTACTTGTGTTATAGAATTATTAAGATATTCACATTCCTCTAATTTTTCTTAGAATTCCCTGGGAGCTTTAAGAGGAGAGGGCTTTTAAAATTTATTTTTAGGATCAGCTTTATCAATTTTAGACCTAAGAAATGCATTACACAACTGAGTCCAATGGTCAGACATGCTAAGCTCATGACTAAGTAAAACAGGAACAGAAGGCTCTCCCTATTGATATGAAGGTATTTTTTTTTTATCAATCCAACCTTTTAAGAAACAATTTTTCATCAAGAAAACCATTTTAATAATGAAGATAATACAAATAAAGCCAAAGAGGAAACATTCACCTGAGTAGTCTTAAAGGTGGTTTTCTTTCCTTCATCACACAGCAATCTAAAAGAATTTAAGAATCAGAGATTTCTATTCAGGATGCACTTTGTGCAGTCGTAACTTCAAATATCAAAGTATTACTGCTTACAAATCAGTAACTTAAATTTAAAGCCATAGCTAAAAATGTGGTGCTGTACCAAACCATATTTTTCATTCCACTTTTCCACTTGAACTACCTGAAGTACCATCCAAGGAGAAAAAGCCCACCTGAGTGCTGGTACATTCACAAAAAACATTCAAGTATTAATGCAGTCTTCAACACTTCCAAGTTAAAGAAGCAAAAATGCTTCTGGTAGCTTGTCTAGAGAACCAGAAATATTTTCCAGGTCACTGTTCCTCTTCCCTTGCCACCTTCACACGGGAATTCTGCAATATTTATTCCACTGATGCTGCTCTTTGGCCCATCAGGCTGTCAGCACTGCAGCTGCAAAACCAACCTGCTAATCCCAGGCAGTTTTGGTTTTGCCACCTCTCCATCCCATCACTCCTGGAGAAGAGGATTTGCTTAGTCTCCTGGAAAGGTTTGTCTCCCCTCTGCCTTTTTGCAACACTGCAAATGGGAATCCCGGGTGGCTCCTGCTAATTACCCATGTGCATTGGGAGTCTAATTCTTCCTATTGTTAATACACCCATCTTTAGCCACAAAGTCACTTCATATGCTAATCAGAGAGCAGCTGATCCCAAGCTAATATTTCATATACTCAGGAGAGTGGATCTGCTGGGGGTATTAATGACAGCAGAGCAAGATGAGCTTGGAAAATAGTTCCCAAAAGATATTGTATCATTTCTAGTTCAACCCCCTAACAAATAATTTGCTTGTGAATGTGGAGCTTTGTCCCTTCCCTCCCTTGAAGAGGGAGGCCACTTTACAGACAAGAGGAGACTGAAAAAATTAGATTTTTTCTTTTACAATGTTGGAATCTAATTTAATAGCTGTTAAGTCTTACCTAATTTTTCCATGTAAAAGTTTTTGTGTTTATGGGATGCTCGAAACATCAGTTCCAATCCAAAATCAAGACGAGCATTTCTACAAGTATTGAATAGTCCAGGACACTACTCAGTCCTGCTGCTGAGAGCAACATAGAATAGCTTGGGAAATTTCTACATTCCCCACAATATGCCATCCCTTCAGTCTTATCTGTGGAAAAAGCTGTGGCAAAACAATGAAAAAAATCAGCATGCAAGTGTCTGAGGTAGAACGAGGTCTGAGAATGTCTTGAACTGACACTGCTTCCACAGAGCACATTTACGGTCTGAGTGGACGTGACATTCCTCCTGAATCTCCTGAAATACAAAAGCTCCATCAAAATGTCAAGTCAGGACACCAGAACATGCAATGTCCCACATAAAATCCACACTGCAAGGATTTCTCATCATGGCTTTTTGCCTGTAAGACAACTCAATGTTTCCACTTGGTTAAAAGTGTGTTCCAAGTCACTTTGAAGGTGCTTATGTGCAACATTGGGAACAAACCTGTACATCCCAAAAGACAGGAATCAGCACAGTTTCCACAGCCTGCAGAAGTGCCTAGTGTGAGTTCTCATTTCAAGAGCAATTTGCTCAATGGCAAAATAAGAGATTCAAGTCAAGTTACCTGCACTATCTTCTTACTAGCTGGAAAAAGTATCTATGAGATGGAAACACACAGCATTTTAAAGAGACCAAGGAAAAATTATTGATTTCTGTTAAGTTTTTTTCCTCATTTTTCTGAGGATGTGAACAAGAAGTTCCTTCTTCAATGGGTTTCAAATTATCACTCAAGTAGAAAAATCAAAAGCTGTGAGTTTTGCACATTATTTCTTCTGGTGAACTACCAGTTCAAGTCTCCATTATAAGATATTCATCTCATGTCTGAGTATTCTTCAGTTTTAATTCATGGTGCTGATCAAAGACAAAAGATCTTGCAGCTGTACAAAAGTTCAAACAGCTCAAACAGCAGACACATCCAGCTGTTTTGAGAAGCACCATGAGATTGCTACAAATCTGGGATAAAAAAATTCCCTTCATGTACCCAGAATGTTCAGCCATAGAGTAAACATCCACCTAAATGAGTGTCATGCACGTAATACAGATGTGACAGGCAACTGCAACAAACATATTGTACCACCTAAGTGTGTTATAGATAGGAATAACAGCAAGTTTAATGTATTTCACTGTCAGGGCTCAAAACCATATGCAAATCCTCCACATACAAGTCATGTACATCCTTTCAAGGCCCCACCTGCCCAGGTTTTAGTCTGTTGTCCCACCTATTTTAGTTACAACACTGATACACTTGTCTTACACAAATGCTGAAACAAGTGTTGGCACAACCACCATTCCAGGTCATGGCAGAGCAGTGAAACGTTCCACTCCCAAGTGATATCCATGGATCTATGGGGGTAGGAAAGAAAGCCACAAACCTCTCCCTGGCCTTCCTCTTAAAACAGCTTTGAAAAGAGCATTTTATGCATAAAAGGCAGCTGGTTATGTTTTAACAGACTCTTGTGTAAACAGAAGTGCTCAACAGATGTGCAGTGCCTATCAGAGACGGTTATCAGCATCATTTTCCTTTCCAGAACCAATAAAACTGGACATCATGCCTATTCTCTGAGCCATTTACCTACCTCAGAAGATAAACTGGATTCACTAATATCTGTTATGGGATTGATAAAAACCTGATGTCAAAAGAATTGAGTATTAGAAAAAGAGAGAAATGAGACTGTCCAGCTACTGCAGCATTTCAGTCTGCAAATAGGCTCTTCACTGATCTGAAACTGCAAACAGACAAGTCAAAGTGAGAGGAGGGAAGGCAAAAAGACTCTGAAGCAGATTTATATTTAGCAGCAGGTTAGGTGGAGAGAAAAGGCTCAAGGACAATGGCAGGTCTTTTCTTCCTTGAGTTAAACCCCCAATGCATTTTTGTAAAAGAAAGCAAGTCTTCTGCTTTTAACTGCAGCCCAAAACTGCATTATGGCTCCTGGGTGCTTTGATTTTTTTCTTTACTTTCTAAATCTCAGCACACAGGCAGCTCCAGGGCTCAGTAGGAGAACTCTTAAAAGCAGGCCTGCAGAAGGGAAGAGATCAGTCATTCCCTTGTCCCCACGCTCCTGGAGCTCCCCCGCCCAGGCAGCCGCAGATGAGATTTCACACAACCAGACACGGCCTCTTTAAACAGCCTGAAAGATTTCAAATCCTCCAAGAGCAAGCAGAGCATTCCTTCTGATTGGAAAGAGAAACACTGAAATGCGCTTCAATTCTTCACAAAGGTCACGGTAACCTTCAAAATTCTATCAAACTTCTTCCCCCCCTCCCCAGCTCTATTATCTTTACTAATTTGTAATGTTCTTTACAAAATATACTGGAGTTTCTCAGAACACAAATCCCAATGTGAACATGATGCAAGCAATCTTTGCTTAGTTAATTTTTCCTAGGCTGCTTAAAGTTTCCAAAGTCCAGATGTTTTTCCAACTGTCTTCCCTGTCCCACGACTGCAAAAACATAGGTTCTTTAGAATTACCATTTTATATACATTTTCAACTTACTCTGTGCTTCTCAGTCCATTTTTTTCCAAATAAATATACACATACTTTGGATTAAATGACTTACTGCATTAGAAACATGACATTAGAAAGCTTTAGAAAGTATGTTCAGTGTATTTTGACAAACGCAAACGTGCTGAAAGCGTGACATATTCCATGAAACAGTACAGAGCTTTGAAACTGTGGGAAAAAAATCAGTTTCCTACTTGCAATGTCTATGGCTACACCTCCAACCTTGTACAATTAACAATCTTGTACCATTAACCATTGTTTCCAAACTTCACCACTAAAATGTTACTGTGCATTTAACAGCATAGGAAAACACCAGATAATCTTAATTAGAGCTTGTCAGGGAGCAAATTTTAACCCCCTGCTACCCAACCTAAAAACAGCAGGGAAAACATTGGAAGAACTGTTAATTTTTATCACCTTTACCCAAATATTGTCCAGCCAGAAGCAGATGCACACATTTCAGAGAATTCTTTGCTCCAGACCACTGAACTCTTAAGCATTAAACCTCTGAGATACATTTCAAACCTGCTATTTGACACCACTGGAGAAATAAAATCACTTTTCAGAGCTCATATGAAATTGAAGCGATCCCATTTAGAGTGTAAAACATGAAGTAGGAATGTGCTGCTTCTGCGAAACCAGATTTACCAATAGACTGCTTTGGTTAAGGATGCACCAACCAAGGATTTCCCTTCACATCCCTGCACAGGATCTCTGATGAAGGCTGAGTTGAGATTGTATCAGTGATTTCTCATTACAAGCATATTGTCAAAAATAGGATTGTGTTTTGTAGCTGTTACACAGCTCAATCATCAGCAGTACCTGCAGGGACAGAGCAGATATCCTTCCACAGCAAGAAAAAGGTAGTGTAAAATAAACTGACTTTGTTATTTTAAAGCTTACAGAAATCCACTGCAATTACCAATGGAAAAACAACACAGAATTTTGAACATACACATCAGTGACAATTTGGCTCCAGAAAGGATTTCTGGAACTCACCTATGGTGCAGTTTGTGGTTATTTTTCTTCGCTTGGGGTTGTGTCGTAGCAATTCTAACTCTCTCTTGGTCGGCTCCCATGTTGAATACTTCTCTCCAATGCCTAAGCAGATGAAAACAAAGTTTCAGGAAGTTCTTTAGTAAAAGGATAAAAAAATTCTGTTCAAGTCAAAACTTTCAAGGTGCTGTCCATTAGGTTGGATTCAATTTATGCACAAGTTAAGGACACTGATTGCTTTTTACCCCTTCTCAAAAAATATGGCTTGAAAAGGTATCACCAAATGTTTGAACAAAGAAGAACAAACATAAGAAAACAAAGGTACTTCTTTACTTATAAAGAACAGCTAGGCCAATAAAATTTCTATTATTGGATTATAATCCTCCTTTCAGTTAAAAAAAAAGGAATTCCAGCACAAGAATAAACTTGCTATTACTCAAAAATACATTTCGTTGTGCTCAGAGGAGGTTAAATGACAGAACCAGCATTCATGAACTTGCCAAGTTATTAAATATATCTAAACTGATCCAACTTAATGGACAGATAATCTTTAGAGAACAGCAGAATTTAATAATTCAACAGACTAAACAGTTACTACACGTATATGCCATTACATAGAATGACCTCTCCTTATACTATTAATGAAGGATTAGACAAGTTTTAATTTTTGACAATCACTTTGCTGACATATCTAATGTTATCTAAAAATGAAATTAGTAGTAGGTTTAAACACCACCCTCCCTCCATCAACCAGTCAAAACTCTCCAAATATTAAACTACCCTTTCTCATGAGCTAAAACCTGTCATTCTTTTTGAAGACCAACACTGCATTTCCAGTAGATTTCTTTTGCTCAAAGGAAAGTGCAGTAGAAATGAGTCAGGTCAGTGGTATGGAGATCAGATTTGAAATCAGCACAGGGCTGTGTTCAGTGCAAACCTGATACAAGAAGAACCCAACAGTGAAGACTCACGTGCTGACCAGCTCAATACTGCTGCAGCTTTCTATGTAGCAGAGAAATTGCTGTGCAAGGTCAATTATTGTGAGTCACAAAGGCATCTTGACATTAAAAATAAAGAATTATAAGATGGCAAGCGGTCTATTCTAAAACTGAGAATTAAAGTCAATTAAGAGTTATTTTTCACAGAATGCATGGAGCAGAAGCAGCACTTTGCTACAGAAAATAAATTATAAATCATAAATATGAAAAGGATAGTAGAAAAATATAGCTGGAGGCTTACACATTCTGCATAATATACATTAAATTTTAATAGCTCTTTGATCTTCATTTTCAGAAATAGCTATGCTTGTCAGAAACTACCCTCCCAAAAATGTTCAATTCATAGCTACTACTGACCCTCCAGGTTCTATTACTAGAAGGTCTCACTTTTAGATTCTCAAGGACTAGAGAATTCTTATTTACACAAATACACCCATCTCTCACTTTATTTGATTCAACAACAGATTATGCAAGGAACTTAAGGAACAATACCAGAATCCCTTTCCTTTATCCAAGGTTCAGCATCAAGCTACACACCCAGGAAAACAGAAAAGGCAGGGAATGACTGAGACTGATGAGATAACACAGCTGCAAAGCTTTGGACACACTGCACGTCTGCAGAGACCCTTTGGAGACGCACAGATGGACACTTCACAGAGGATGGAACATTGGCTTCCAACAGGTTTGGCACTGGATGTCTCCAGCAACCCTGGTCATATTTGTAATGCTCCCCTAGGAATTTATATAAATTCATTGGTAACACCATGTTAGTAGCAGCAATTGCATTGTGCAGCTGTAAATTCCTGTGTTTGGGTTCACTACAGTTAAAACGTGGCCAAACACAGCCAGTCAGTGTGATGAACCCTGATCATAATTAAAAAATACCCCCTTGGATATGTTTAAATCCTGGTTTAAGTCAAATACATCCAAATTCATACCTGGAAACACATGTGCACTTTAGGCATGCAATAGCTCCACGTATATCAGCAGCACTATTCATATATATTTATATATATCTATATATAATTATATAGTTTAAATACTGTAGAGGATGGGACTAAAGCATGTCACAAGAGCAACTCTAAGTAAGGTTAAACATGACAGACTGGATTACTTTTAAGGATTCTGGGTGAATCAAATATTTGTTCAATTTAAAAGAAATGAAAGGAAACAAAAAACCATGTGCAATTAATGCTGCAAACAGAGCAAACCAGACAGAAAACATTCTTGCAGAAGCCTTTCATTAGAAGGAGCACAAGTTAAGTCAGACACAGAAATTAAAACGTGTTCCATTCCAGCTATATAACTTAGCAGGAATGCTGAGGTTATATTACTCTTGAAAATTTGGAAAAGGCAGAGCCATTTATTAGGAATGATTTGATGTTCAAAAATTAAAAACAACAACAAAAAAACAACCAAAAGACAAAGAAGGAAAGAGATTTAATAAAAAGGTTTAATAACACTCACAAGCATGCCAAAAACTCCAATATAAACTACCTTAAACAAAGATTTGCAAACCATGCACAGGTCACCATTTACAATTAAAGAAAAGTAGTGTTAGAGAAGTGAAAATTAGTCATTTTTAAAATGCTGCTATAAAGTAGTCAGAGATTCAAGTCAGCATGTGAAATCTCCATCTAACAAATTATTTTATTGGATGAAATACTCAAATTGGCATTTCTCAGAGAATTCATCAGGGGCATAGGGATGAGTGAAGGAAAAGGCAATGAAGGCTCTAGTTTATAAAAGTCACAATTTTTCAATCATTGTTTACTTTGCTAAACTTCAGCAAATTCCAATTTTTCCTCTCCCAAACATTCAGACATTAATTAGAACGAAGGGCTCTGTGTATTCTCTCCTCCCCTGTTATTAATATTTAATACCAAAGGAAAAAATACTGGCCAAGTTGCAACATTCAGAGTTACATCAGATAACCCTGAACCACAGCTGGACTGGGGAACTCAGCACACTGGGAGTTAATACTACAAGAGTATGAAATGAATCTCATGATATTTGGGGGTTTTCTTAAAGTTTTTTTTTTTTTTTCTCCAGGCATCATGTTGTTATGTGAGCATCTATTAAAGTATAAACTAACACCCTTCAAGCACTGTGGAGAGAAATTTGAAAATATACTGCATTTACCCTTCAGTTTTTAAGCCAATCAGTTTCTGCAGACTGGATTCACTTCTGAAGTTCTTTAACTTGGCAACAAGATCGGAGGTAAATTAACTCTGTGGTAGCAATATAAACCCAAGACACTGAGTCTGGGGTTTGTGCTCCTCTTGACATTCAGTTTGGAGCACGAATGGATCTTTCAGATAACAAGAGGGAGGGAGCACAGAGATTGGAACAACAGAGAGAGAAGGAAAAAAGCCAGACCTAGTTCTCCATTACTTCTCCTATGTACATTTCTCATTCCTTAGATAAATTTTTGAGGAAACACGTGGTTTCATAATAAAAAGACATAAAAAAGAACCTATGCCACAATTTTAAAGGAAAAAAAAAAAGTCTACATTGCAGATTCCAGTAATTTGAAGTGTTGTTGTCTATTCCTTGATTTTCTGTCTTCACTGGTCACTACAGATTAGTTCTCCAGGGACAGAAGACTGAATGTGCACATTCATACAAATATGCATTTGTGTACATATATTTCATGTGCCAGTCAATAGTCAGTTTATCAGTACAGAGGCTTCCTGCCTGGCAGTTCCTCTGGGTGATTCTTTGACCTTCTCTACACAACTCTGTGGTCTAAGATGACCAGAGGAACAATCTTGTAGCTGTAATTCCCTGGAATATAAACTACAGCAGGCTGATGTCCATGGACATCAGGACAAAGTGGTTATATCTCAGTACACAAGGCACAAATGTATCAATTGATAAGGACGACATAACTAAGAAATTACTCTTTAAATCTGCATATTTAAAAGTAAGGAACTGGGGGAGGTTTCTTCTTCTATGGCATAATGAAGATCTGTTATGTTGTTGCAGCTGATTCATTTGGTGCCCCAAACACAGATTGAAGGAGTTTCCAGAATAAGTGCAGAGCTTGAATGAAAGGTATTTAAACATATTCCCATTTTGTCTTGCTTTGAAAACCTGTGCTTTGTGCTAAAAGATTTTAAGGTGTATTTCCTTGTTCTAGGACTCACTATCCTCCTTTCCTCTGACTCCCTTCCCTCAGACAGGGAACAAGCAGGAAGCAGACTGGGATCTGTAGTAGGAACCAAGTGAAGGCAGCTATCTTTTGAGCCAGCAGAAAAGCTCTCGTTAATACGATGTTAGCTGCTATTTTTAAAATTGGAAATGAGGTTAAGAATGGTTTGAAGTCATATCAGCCCTGACTAAGGCTGTCACATTGAAACAGGATGCCATGGATTCCAGAAGAGACATTACTAGACAGAAGTCATCTGTCTTCAAATACAGACTTTCCCACTTTAAGAAAACATACCCCCAAGAGGCCACTGGAAATGGAAGATGACAAGCTTTTAAAACTGATGCTTACAAACTACTCAGTTTAGAATAAATTATATTTCCTTTCCAAACAAAAACAAAAAACAAACATAAAAAACAACAAAAAGACACACACAAAAAAACCAAGACAAAAAAAACCAACAAAAAACCCCCAAAACAAGAAACAAACAAACAAAAAAAAACCAAAAAAACCCAAACAAACAAAAAAAACCAAAACAAAAAAAAGCAAAACAAAAAACCAAACAAACAAAAACAAAAAATCAAAACAAAAACAAAGAAAAAAAAAAAAGAGAAAATGTTTGTTTTGGAGGAATTCTATCAAGGAAAGAGCATATAAAATCAAGTCTGCTGCAATTATTCAATCATTGGAACATATCCAAACAAGAGGAAAACGATTTGCACGATAAAACTGGCATTCTTAACTGTGATTCATGTCTAAAATGGCAGGATAATCAGCAAAGGGACGCTTGTTAGTGAGGTGCGTCGCCAGCCCACGCCTCTTACCTGTCATTGTACACTGGTAGTGAGAAACCACTGTTGGGGTGAAGGCTAAAAAAGAAAAAATTAGGGAAAGCAAACTGAATAAAACAAATGTGTGTACATATATTTGTGTGTAAATATTTCTACATAGATACTGTGCGTGTACCCTGAAAGCACAAGTGTGTAAGTAAGCTGGCATGATCTACTTAAAAAAAAAGTTTAAAAAAAATCACACACAAGGGGGGCATTTCACGTGAGGGGAACAGATTTATTGCCTGTACCACGTAAATATGCCTAAAGGAGCAGACTGTTACATTCTCTACCTAATACAGATCTAGCTTTTGTTATTATGCAAGTTTTTCAGGATTAATGTTAGATACTTCTGTAATTTTTTTGCAATTAAAGATAAAATATTTTTGCTACAATTAGGTGTGGCGCACGTGTTAAACCCACAGTCTGACTCCTGAAAAGGAAGAACATCTCTCTCCCATGGCCTGCACTACTCTCTCTAAAGAGCTCTTTCTTCCCCTTAGTGTTTTTTTGCCACTGAACAAATGGGAGGGACAGGTATGATTAAAAACAGAAACAAGAAATTCAGGCAGGAAAACCAAACCTTGTAATTTCCAAGCTTTTCGTTGTTCTTCTTTGGCAATTTGTTCCATGTCTTTGTCGTATATGTAATCTTGACACATAAAGCAGTATATACCCCCATACAAAAGGTCTATGGCTGCAAAACAGAAGGGAAATTGGGGAGGAGGAAAAAAGATGTGAGTTCATAAACTAGAAGGCATTTTAAAGCAGGCTTCCAAGTCAGGCACTCCTTCTTCCAAGTAGTCCACAAAAGAAGAAAAATCTGTACCTTAGAATCTGAAAGGGGGAAAAAAAAGAGAAAAACCCAGACATTTTTCCAGTTTCAGTGTGAGTTATTCAGTTGCTTCTGGCACAGCAAGAAAACTGTGCAGGACAACAAAGCATCAGCTGCCTTCAGGCTGTTTGTAACCCACAATTTACCTTTCTAACACCTGAGTTACCAAGAGGCATCAGGACAGTGACTGACTACAAAGCACACAGAACCAGCCCTGAAAGAGCTGATGTATGAGTTTGAACTGTCTTTTCCTAAGACTTCAGCCATTTCTCTTCAAGGCCATTCAAATAATTAGGAAGCACCTAGTCAAAATACAAATGAAGGCTCAAACAGAAGACAGCACTGCAAATTCAAAGCTATTTCTCCAGGGGAAAGGTTTTCCAGGGTAGTTTATGCCACAGGTTACTTCTGTCTCAATTTTTCATTTCACACACCCTTTCAGAATAAACAAATGAACACTGACCAATGTTAAAAATATTTTTCTTGCACAACCTTAAACAAAAGAAAGCCAAGAAACAAAATAAATACTTAACTGAGAAATGTCATTTTACTCCAACATATACCATGGAAAAAGTGCAAAGTAATCATACTAAACTGCTGATTTTCAGTATACACAGATATGAAAAAAAGCCACAATCACAGGAAAGAATCTGTGAGCACTAACAAATCTTACTAAAACACAATCTGCACCAGCAAACAGCTAAGAAATACATCACCCTTCTCCCTCAAGTGTAGAGCTTTCATTTATTTTGTTTTTTAATTCCTTTTATTTCCAGATAATAGCATTATTAGAATAGTCTTACTGCAATGGAAACTTGTTTTAAACACAGGAAACCATTACCACATTAGGCAGCCTGCAAGAAACAGCATGGAATTACTCTGAAGAGCTCAATAAGCCAAACCACATGCCATGCAGCAGGAATTCTGCCATGGAGCTCAGCAGGCAAACACAGGTGAAGTCTCTGTGCTGCCCTGTTAGTGGGGCAGTGCTTGTGGTGAGGTTTTTTGGTCAAGTTCCTTTTTAACCCCATCTCCTCCATCCTTCACAGCCTCTACACCCTCACAACCTGCTGTCCCTCTCCTTTAGTCCCTTGCAAGCTGCTTTTTTTACTCCTTCCTCTCTTTTAAAATCATCTTTTCAATGATTGTGTCAATTGTTTGTTACTTCTCCTATTATTCAATAAACCCAATTACTTTAAACAGTTTTCATCTTGCTGATGTGCTCCATTCTTCTGTTTTGCCTCTTTGGACAACACTCAGTTTGTGGAAGAGGATAAGGACTGTCACCTCATGTAAAGTCACAAACTCAGGATTTTCATTACCTTGTGTAACGTCCCAACACCAGAGTATTTCACCCTGATGCCCAGAGGACTGAATAAACTCCTTTAGCAGACTATCCCAAAAGGAGACAAGACTCTGAGCTGTGGTGGAGGATCAGAAATGAAACGCTATGCAACTGCAGGGGTGGTACATCACAACTTACAGAGTATTAGAGTTCTACAGTATTTACTCCATTACTGCATTACCAGTTTTGCACAGTTTTCTACAAAAAAGCTGTAGAAAATACAAAATACCGGTCTTAAAAAACACAAACCCAAATATTTTTCTCCACTTACTTTTAGAACATCCCACCAACAAAACATCCCCCAAATAATAGAACAGGGCTGGCAGAATATTGAATAAATAGGACTCTGCGAGTACTAATAGCTACAATTTACCATCAGAATGTGCAGGCATAGCTGTGCTCAGAGGATTCCTTACTTTTCCTTTCTTCCTGGATTTACATCCTGAGCATGAAATAGAGATGTCAAGATCTAAACCAACAAGAGAGCAGAAGGAATTTCTGGTGTAAAGGATCAGAAAGTTTCACAGAAACACTGGTGGAGTTAAAGCTGTAATTGTCCAGCACCTGATTAAGGACTCTTGAGGAAATATCCTCTCTCCAACACACTTATGGGAACAATGCAGTTGTACATGTGCCAACACTTCCAATGTCTTTTTAATGACTGCAAGGGGTTTTGGACAAATTACCTCAAGCACCAGTGACAAGGCAGCCACACAGGCCTGGCCACAGCACGGAGGAAGGGCAGGAGTTTCTCATGGAACCCGAACACGGCTGCTCAGGAAAAGGGTCCACTAGCAAAGTTTGGGAGTTAATTGTTTCAGGTTAATGTAATTTCATTTTTTTCCCTTGAAATACACTTAAACTTTCTTATGCTGTTTGTCTTGAGGTGAAGAAGAACAGAGGAACCACTGAAGGGACTGTTTTACTGGCAGAAACTCTACCCAAGCAAGCAATTCCTTAGCACTGACTGAAGTTACACCACACCCAAAGGACAAAGTCCACACAAAACCTTCTCCCTCAAAGGACTGGGGGAAATGAAACAAATTTCACCACATTGTTAGGCTAAACCTTTTTTGTTTTAAACTGAAGTGCCATGAAGCTCTATCCCAAAATGAAACACCTGGCCAGAAAATTCCATAAAAACCATGACAGTAAAGCATGAGAATGCACATGTAGCAAACTTCACCACTGGCATTTGTGTTGATATTTTGGATCACAAAACTAACAAAAAGGCCTCAAATTCATAAAAAGTTTGGGAACTACCAACCTAGGAATAATGCCCACGTGTTTTGGGTTAACCCACTGCCAAGTCTGCCAGGATGCCCCACATTCCTCATGATGAACATCTCTTTTAGGCAGCTGCTGTGGAATGGCTGCTACTCCCAACATCCAGGATCTGCTTTTCCTAAAACTACTCCTGTCGGGGTCTTCTCTGCTGGAGATGACCCCAGGTGTTGGTGGAAGCCGCTTTTCCCAACCCAGCTGTCCAAGAAGGAGTCAGGAGTCTTCTGCTCGTGTTCTCAGAGATGTTTAATTATTTCTTATCTAAAATATTTTCTGTCTGCCCCGCCGAGCTCTGGCTAGCAGGACAGTTCAAGGCGCACTGCCCCCCAAGGGGGCTGGTGCTATCTTTTATACTATGAACTACGTATTAGATATTTACAATTGTGTGCCAATCCCTAACACCTGTGTTAGACAGTGACTTTCTACTCTAAACCAATCTAAGAATGCCAACATCACCTAAAAGATGGATGTCAGGAAGAAGAAGGAAGAAGGACAGGGCACGCCCCAGTCCCTCCATCTTAGGATTTTAGACCCCCCTGTACCTAATCTCAAACTTTCTCCTTTCACCCTCTAACTACTGCTACTGTGCTGTCTAAACTTTTGTGACCCGTGATTCTTCATATAAGGTTGGTAATTTGTCCCATGGGCTGAAATCAAAGCCCCAAGTGTTTTTGGCCTCCTGCCAGGGTCTCCCAGACCCCTGCCCGGGGTTTGGGGCACGAAGAGGAATACCTTGGATTCCGACATACTCCAACCCTTCTCTCAGGAAGGTACAGGGGGATGAAATTAGTGAACTTCAGTTCCAGCTTAATACACATGCAGAATTTATTACCTTGGAAAATAAAATATACAGCAAGTAGAAGTCTACCTTTTTCTTTCACAAAGAAGAATCAAAAGCAATTAAAAAGAATCACAATGTCATTTTATTAAATTTGATCCTGGTTTAGGAATTCAAAATACCTATTTGGTGATCACAGGCAGAGCAACTTAAGAATGAAAAGACCTCTAGGAATGTAACATTTTTCTCTGCTTTTATACCTTCTGTGCTGACAACAAGCTTCCCTTCTTCTAAGGACTGATCTCCTCGGACTCCTTTACATACAAAATAATAAGCAGCTGCAACCCAAGAGAGGAATGAAAATACATTTTATTTTTCATTTAAAAATAAAACTATCAGCCCAGAGAAACAAGGAGGCAGCAGAGAAGATCATGCAGGAACGACAACAACTTTATCTACTGCTGCAAGGAACACTAAGTTTTAAAAAACAACAGCCCTGGGGTGAAAGTTTAAATCTGGCAGCAAAAACTCTTCAAACTGCATCTGGGAGCCAAGTAAAGTGTTTCAGTTAAGCCCAGGTGCTTTACTTTTCCAACTATATCCACTGATGTCCTTGTGAAAATGTCCAGGGACCAGAAATTATGGGAACACAACAAAAGCAGGGAAGTGTGCCATATCCAGAGTGTGCATATCTCATCCAGGTAAAAAACCTTGGATGTTCAGTTTTTGAAAGATCCAAGTGAAAAAAACTGACTTTGCTCAGCTGGGAATGGGATACTTCACCATAATATTTGATACCATTCATCAGATAGGAGATATTTGTGAATCATGTTGTGGTATCATCTCCCTTGGATCACTGGGTGCACTCAAGTAGAAAAAAAACATCCAGCAGCAACTCAAATTCAGGTCAGTTTTTACCTGTACTGAAATTAATTCCATTGTGAATTTCTGTTACTCAGTCTTGGCATATTATCAACCTCAAATCAACACACTCTGTGTTCTATGCAAGAAACCTGCATTTCCTTCAACTTCTGTAACAAAGGAGGCTAAATTGGCAATTCTTTCAGACCATTTTCAGCCAACATCCAAAGCTAATTCATGCTCCCTGATTTCTCACCTTGAGTGTTAATCATTAAACCCATTCCAGGTAATTGGCTCAGGTTCCCAAGAAGTGATTTGTTAAACTTCAGCCAGTTCTCCACTGGATCTTGTCTCTGATCTATCAGCACAAAGCAGGTATCTGATTGCCTTCCTCCCAATTTCCTGGGACCTGGAATCTGCACCACAGGTCAGAATTCCTGAACTGGTAAGCAGGGAGGAAAAGAGGTGGAAAAGGGACTACTCCTGCTAAATAATGATCCAGACATTGAGAACTGCAAGTATTTACTGTTAGGGGAAGAAAAAAACAAACAAAATCAAACCCAAAACTTCCTACTGTTGCCAAAATCTTTTAATCCACATTAAAAACTATAGCCATAGTCAAGCATTATCCTGCCCTCTTCCATTCAGTATCTTCTCCTAATACTTGAGGTAGAACTATTCCATTAAGTGCTGCTTTTTCTTCTTTTTTCAAACCAGGAGCCAACAGGTGAGAAGTGTTTTTGTGGCTCTAAAGTCTTCAAGATGCCCACATGGATCTAGAATTTTAATGTTTAAATTCATTTTGCCTGCAATCCAAACATGGCAAGCACCCAATACTATCCTGCAAACCACTTAACACCAGGAGCCAAATGGGCAGCCCCTGTGCTGGACACTCTGTGATGGTTTAGAATATCATCCTACAACTCCATATGAATCCAAGCCAGGAAAGATAAGATGAAGAAAAAATGTCCTGGTGTCCCTATGGAATCTAGATAGAAAATGTGCTTTTAACTGTTAATTTAGAGGAACCACAGTGTGTCAAACCATTTTATGCTAAGTTGTTATGAGTGGAATATTAATTCCAGCTCCTTGACCTCATTCAGAAATACATGGAATGTAAGGCCTATATCAGTAGGTTTTTCTGCAGCTAAGTGTGTGTGTGTGTATTAAAAAAAACAACATTATGTAACAGAAAATATTCACTCAGAAAGAATAGTAAAACTTCATTTGGTGCCTGCCCAGGAATTTTCAGTCCCAGACAGGAAACTGATAAATTAATCACTACTATGGTTTTGAGATGAACTTTATAGTACCAACCTCTCTTCTCTTTTAGAGCTACAGTTCACAGACTGCTCCTGCTACTCTGGGACTAAGTTACTGTGTATTTTCCTTCATTGAGCAGCTGTAGAAAAGAGAAGGAAGAGACCATCAATTTTTACAAGGATAGAATCCACTAGCAGATTCCCCAGGTGCTGAACCTAATTTGGAAGGATTATTTAGGAAGATGACAGAGTGTGTTGATGGCACACATTCATTTAGAATAATCAAAATAGCTCCAGAAGGATTTCAAGTTACTTAGCAAATAGGCAATAACACCAAGAGTCAAACTCCAACCACTAAAGAGGCAGACAAGTAACATCACTCAAAAAAGAAGTTTTGGAGTCCCTGAATTTAACTCCCAAGTAACAATATCAGCCCTGTGTTGAACAGCAGCTTAAGAAGCACAAAAATAGAAGCCATGGAAGTATTAACTAAGAATGCAAGTCATTAGCACAATAAACTGTCTTAATCCAAAGGGCTGGCACCAGAAATGGACACATTAGGACTGGAAAAGTGAAGTATGATGATGGTATTGAGAATCATACACGGGTTTCAATAAGAAAAGTTAAAAATTGCTCAGGTTTCTACAGGTGGGGAAAAGGAAACATCTGACAGGATCAAAATATGAAAAATGAAAATATGAGGAGATCAGTAAGGACGTTGCTCTCACCATTTCACAACTCCTCACAAAAGACACACAGAGCCCAGGGGGAATATCAGACTGTCCTGGAGGCTGACAGAGAGGGACTGAGCAATGCAGAGATTAAAAAAAGCAGCTCCTATAGCTGGATCTTACCTCACCTACCCGTCACCCACATCCACAACTCAAGGAATACATTAAATTCAGTCCAGCATTATTAATATACATTGAACAGGGAGGCAGATTCAAGAGCAGAGGTATCACTGTAAAGTCAGATTGTGAGTGCCTAATTTAGATGGTTCAGGCAGGCAGACATAGCAAGTGATGTATTTAAAACCATTCTGGAATATGATGCTGGAGCCTCCTGAAAGACACAGCAAAGAGCTGCAAACACATCCCTGCCATGCTCAGACAGCTGTTACAGCTGAAATCCATGGTATTTCTTACAACTGTGATTAAGTGTGCAGCTCCTGCCTGTCTCCATGGAGACTGATGTTGGCTCAGCAAAAAGTCACCAAGTGCTTTAAAATAATTCCTCTTCGTTTTGAAATTTCAAAGCACTTAACTTGTTTTTGCCTATCAGATGTTATTTTCCCAACTAAAACTGCAGCAGGAAAAGCAACCAAAAGCACTAGTACAACTACAAAAATATTTTTAAAGCTCATTCCACGTGCAGCTGGAAATTAAACACCAAAATATACATTAAAAAAACAGAGAGAAAGGAATCTCCAAAACTAGAAATCAACCAGTCACTTGCACAATCTTCACATTATGTGTATTTGTGCACCAAGTAATTTATATTTAGCTGCAGAAGAATCCTTTCTGGGATGATTCAGTAAAGTATTTTGTGCTTTGGCTTAATTAACTCTTGCCCTTTTTATCTAAAGGCTATTCCTTTTGGGACATACCTTTACTGACACAGCCTTAATTGTCTAGTGCCAGGACAATAACCACAACAGTCTTAAGCAAGAGCATCTTTAAGAATCTCCCTCCTCCACCATCCAGTTTTGATCTTCCTTTAAGGAAACACAAGCTAATTCACTACAGCAGACAACAGCAAATTCTACCTTGCAGAAAAAATAACTTGAATTTAAGCTTCCCAAATACATAAACAGCGGCTGAGAATGTGTGCAATTATAAAGCTTTTTTAAAAGGTTCTCCATAAATATGGTGTGTTTAGTGGTAAAAATATTACAGTGTTTACAAAGTGTCCACAGATAAACAGGTAAATACTGTTGCCAGTCTCAATTTAGCACAGTATTTTTTAAACCTGAAATGTAGCCATAGACTTGTATTAGCACAAAAGGTTGTTTTATATATATATATATATATATATATATATACACACCCACACACCCCTTTTACCAGAAATTCTTCAAGTTTACCTCAAATAATTTGCACTTCCACATTGGTAAAGATTCCAAAAAAAATTCAGCTAATGAATTGACTTTAAAAGCTCTTTGGGATCACACTCTGCAAAAAGCAATTAAAAGATGTCACACAGGGTTGGTTGGTATTTTCAGTTTTCAAAGAATGGCTGAGGTTGGTGGGGACCTCTGAGGTCACTTTATCCAGCCCCTGCTCCAGCAGGGCCATCCAGCACATGCAGGCTGCCCAAGCCCATGTCCAGAGAGATTCTGAATAGATTTGGGAATAGAACCTCCACAACCTCTCAGGGCAACTTGTTCCAGGCCTTGGTCACCCTCACAGTCTGTGATAATCAGACACAACTGTGTGTGTATTTCCTGTATTTCACTTTGTCCTCTCTGCCTCATGGACACCACTGGAAAGAGCCCAGGACACTTTTCTAACCCCTCTCTCAGGTATTTGTACCCATTCATGAGGTTCCCCTGAGCCTCTCCTGTGAGCTGAGCAGTCCCAGAGCTCTCAGCCACACCATGATGGAAGTTGCAGTAATATTTTCCAGTATTCTATTTTTCAAGACATTTACAAGCTTAAACTATACCACTACTGAGCCTCATCTTTTTCTTTCTTGACACATATGGAGGAAGAAACTATAACGATCTGCTGGTTTAAATAATCTTTTCCATAAATAGTAAACTTACACACCCATTTCTTAAGCACAGGAGTACACAGCTCTGTTGGCCTTCTGGAGCTTCTCTGTCTTCATGGAAAATAAAGACAGTTTGTTCCATAAGCACTGTAGGGTAAATTAAATTAGGAATGGTGGCCATGCTGGTCAAGAGGAAATTTATGCCATGAAATAATGCCTTTTTTCCCTGTTTCTTACATCACTCCACCAAGAATTTATTTTAATTTGGAGAAAAATTATATCCATCCATTTTAAAACATAATTTTAATATAGATCAGGATTTTGCATTATAACTCAAAAATGTTCTGAACTATAAGCAATGGGTAATTTGAAACAAAACCAAAGGCTTTTGATTTTGAACATGAAATAGTATCAAAGCTGACAGAAGAACTTGTTGGGCTTGAAACCAGCATTTTATGAGACTGTTGAGGGAAAGGTACTCCATAGGAATTAAACTGTTTTCTTACTACTTAGGTTACTGACCCCAATAGAAACAAAAAGCCAACATAGATAAATGAAGAAACTCCCCCCCACCTCCAAACTTCAGCAGCTTAAATAATTTTGATTGCTACTTGATTAGCCTTCTTTGTGATAGAAATGATGGGTGTTTTCCTCAGCAATAAAAGAAGTGAACATGACCTCCTGAAAAAAAAAGTTTACTGAAATAAATGTTCTAGTTCCAGGCATCAAACCCACCATTTTTAACACTTAGGGGAAAAAAAACCAAAACTCTGCCTCCTCACATTTTTATACACGACATTAATTCATAAATACCAAGATACTAAGGCAATTTTAAGCTGTGAAGATAAACTTAACGATGATGCAACGGAAGTTTAAGCACCAAGTTTAGAATAATACCACTAAACTAACCCAAACCCCAAATAAAATTATCTCTCTGCCTAATGAGGTAACTACAAGAAAACATCACTTTCCTGGCCTAGAATGGACAGGGATAACACAGAGGATGATGAGCAGCACTGGGATGAGAACTCACCTAAATTGTGTCGCTTTGTCTTCGCGTGCTCGTGAATATGTTTCTTTGTAAAACAGCCAAAGAAGACACAGTAGAGGCAAGAGTGGAGTCTGTTCAGGTGGGCACCACACATATGACAAATGCACGACTTTGCCTGAAACAGCAAAACAGACACAGATTGTGAGTGCCAGAAACATCCCCCAGCCCAGGTACCCGGGCACAGCTCTCAGGGCCGCCCCTCCCTTTCACCCTGGAACGCTGCACGACAGCAGGGAAACTGTTCTGGCCTCATGTGCAAAACCAGCAGCTGGACATAACACAGAAAACTCCTCCATTTGTCCAAGAGATTTCCAGGTCCTATCAGGGAGCAGGTGTCATGAGTCAGATGAACACCAGAACCCAGGGAAAGGAGCTGCCCAGCAGGGAGGTTACGTGGTGAAGAGGCAGGAGTTGGGGTGGTGGGACCACAGCAAGAACTCTGCTTTTTCACAGCACCAACCTCCTTGATGCTCCCAAAAGCTGTAATAGAACTTGAACATTAAAATGTGTGTGGGTATATGATATTTCACTTCTCTGCTGGGAGATTCTGCCAGATTCCCTCATTAGTTTTCTACATTAGTCCAAAGAACAGTGGCATAGTATCAAATCCATACCAGCCAGAGTTACAGAAGTTGCCTTTGCCATTCTGAGACTGGCTTTGGACCAGGAGCTGAAAGCAATGAAAGTTTCCCCAAAACTGCCCAGAATGGGCAGATCTGAGGAAAGTTGCCCTGATTCATTGGAAATTAATAAGCACACACCTCTGATATGACAGCCTATGATAGCAATATATTTTAACAAGTGAGTCTTAAGGACCAAAAAAAGTCACTGGAAGGTTAAATAGGCTTTTTGACTCCTAATCATATTTGAAGCACTCTAAGCCAACAACATCCAAACTCACCTCTTAGCATTAAACTAAAGTACTTCAATAATTTTTAAATTACTCTGTTTAATAAGAGACTTAAGAGAGTTTTGAGATTAAGTCTTTCACTCAACCACACTGAAAGTAATTTAGGTTCAATACCATCTGACTGGAAGCTAAAATCAGGAGAAATTCCTTGCAGTAAATTCACTTTTCATCTCAGAACTGCATTCAGATCTATGTCTGAGGGCAACTGAACTTCTGTAACAGTTTAGAGCTACCAAGAACACTTAGAGGTATGTCTGATTTTACAGCCTAATCTGAAAATACTAATTCTTTGCTTGTCAATATAGAAGGACCCTTTTCCCTTCATACTAAAAAAATAAGAATTGGGACTACTAAAATCCTAAGATATCCTCTAACCTAGGCAGTGCATTTCATCAAAAACAACCCACAAAATTCTTCAGTAATATTTGCCCAGTCTGCCACGACTTAAAATTACTGCTAAATAAATGATGCACAATCTTGTTCTCTAGTCTGGCATTTTTCTCTCAGAATACTTTTGGCTTTTTAAAAAAATCATCAAAGCAGCTTGCAATATGTTGCACCATGTAATTTATTTTCAAGCTCCTACAAATTAAGACTTAAAATTCTGAATCTCACATGTTGTGTATTCAAAGTTATCATAAGTTGTTAGGGGAAAATGTTGAATTGAACTCCACACACCTACAGAAAGAAATATTTTAAAGTTGGGCCAAAAAAAATTCACCACCACCAGCACAATTTCCATCTTTAGAAAAATGCTGCAGAACTGTCAAACTGTTGCCTAACGGCCGCTCGTTGGCTGCAAAAGCTAAATAGGATCAGCCTATCTGTTAAGATTGCTGCTATGACAACAACTCCAGCAACCAGCTATTTTACTGAGCCAGCTAAAAATAAATCTTTTAGCATTAAATGTATTGTAAACACATGACATAACAAGCATGTAAAAGCTGGTCATTTTAGGCTAAAAGGCAGAAAATTCGTATCTTAAAAATTGTTATGGCTATGGAAATTAAGAGAAATTGAAGAATGTATAAGAAATTTAGTGATAAGTTGAAAGAGAAGTTCAATGACCTCTTAAAGGAAGCTATTTTATCCATATCCTCTATTTGTTCAGTATAGCTCAAGATGGCTTTTCAAAAGTTGTAAGAAAACAAGGTTAAAAGACACAGTGCGGAAAGAAATCAATATCAAAAACCATAGTGGCTATTCTTAACCAGATTAGCTGTCTCCTTGTCATCTGTCTGTGCTTTTAAACAATTTGCTAAGTTAAAACAAAGCTGCCACTCTCCTACCCCACCCCAAATAATCAAATTACTTTGTTTCATAATACTCCCACCCTGCTCACATCTCTCGAGGCTACAGTCTAAGATGAAACAGAATACTGCAAATGAGTAATGAGAAGCAGTCGGATCCATACAGTCACCAGCTTGTTTTAAAACACCATTCAACTTTTTAAAAAAGCAAGTTAGGTCTTGCTTATGGTCTGGGTGCTTTAGGGAACTCAACCAGGATTTCAGCTACAGAATCAACCTGTCACTTCTCCTCCCCCAAGATAAAGGAACATGCCTTCCTTACCCAAGAGTTTTCCCCTTCCTTCACACTCTCTCCCACTATTATTCTGCTCCCTTCCTGCTTCCCTCCTGTATTACCCTCACCCTCAAGTACCCCACTCTCCATCTTTCACCCCATTATATACAATCCCTCATCTTCATGTCCCCAGCCAGTCTTCCTTCAACCCACAGCAAACCTCTGTGTGTTCCCCTTATTTTTGCTCTGATATTCCAACAAACCACACACAGAAACCAGAAGAGGCCTTGAATGGTTTCCTTCTGGAAGATTATAATCACTTTTTTAAATGATAGGAAAGAATGGTCCTGCACAATATAAATGGTGTATGCACATACAGTGTTATTGATAGTTCTGACAGCATCTCAATTCCTCTGCAACTGAGGAATTCCCTCAATTCCTGTGCTGCTACCAGGGCTGGGGTAACTCACAGGCCCAAATCCAGCAATGGTTTTGTACCCTCTACAGAGGAGGTTCAGCCCAGCAGAAGAAGGTGCAAACACGAGTGCATGACACACACAGGGGAACTGGCTGGGATCACCTGTGAGACAAGGCAAGAGTCCACCTCTAAAACTGCCCTCAATACTGTGAACAGTCATGATACAAAATGAGTTAAAAAAGAAAGCAGCAGGCATCACTAGGTCAAAACCTAGAGTGCTGACACTCCACATCTTCCCAAATTGTCAGAACAGCTTATTACTAGTCTACCATCAAACTATCTGAATAGCAGTGGGGAAAATGAACACATCCACTGATGTTCTGCCCTTGCACTTCTCAGTCTGACAGCTCCTGCTCTGCTGTCCTGGGCCAGCTCAGGCTCCACCTAAAGCAAGAAGGTCACATAAGGCAGGAGCATCAGTTGTTCTAAAAACCCACAAACCTGTTTCAACTTCATGTAATACTGGCTCCTCAAACCAACCAATGGCAATGGAAATGGAAATAAACTATCCCTACAAAGCCAATAGTGCAGGGAAAGCAAGAGGCATCCAGTGACCTGAGCTATTACAAACTCTCCTTCCACATTTGCAGCTATTTCAGAAATAGCTTTAGAAGTACAATTTTTATTTAACTGTACATGATAAGAGGAAAACATCTTTTTAGAAGTTTTCCACTGTGGTACTTAGGAGTCTTGCCTCTTATGCTCACACTAAATATATCAAAGCACTTAGAGAACAGAGAGGTTTTTAGCTACAAGCTTATAAGCCAAAGACCTCCTACCTTTCACAGTCTGCAAAACATATCCACCACAAAGGTACAGGGAAAAAGATGGTCGAGGTAACACTAACAAGACAGTGGGAGGCTTGGGAGGTTAAAAGATCATAAGGAAGTTGTTGCCACCCTGTAGTTGTTCACAAGTAACTCAAAGAAGCAGATTCCTAAGGCAGTCTTAAAGCAAACACGAGTTATGGATCCCTGCAATGTTTGATCAGGTACAAATTTGTAGCATTAGGAAAGTAAAAGCTTCCAAAACCAAATGTACTTTATTTCCCCATCTTTTACAGTAAGTCTTTTGTGTAAAACAGATACAATGTTTAGACACATCAGAGAAAAAGAGAAAGTATTAAATTTTCTAACATGTTATAATCGTTACTGGAAGTTTTTGGAGGGTATGCTTCATTTTCCAGCCCAAACCTTCTTCAGAGACAACTTTTTTCTCAGTCTGCACAGATTAAGGTGTTTGTTGGGCAGGTCTACATATGCCTACCTAGAGAATACAGATATATGTGGGAAATTCTGCCTTCATGCCCAAGTTTGCCACCATAACATGCTTTGTTCCCCAGGAGCAGCGTTTGTGCTCCAGAAGTGTTACCTCAGCTCTGCCAAACTATTCCTTACAAGGTTGTGCTTCAGAGGACTTGAAAGAAGGTGAAAGCAACACTTGTGTAGAGCCTTAGGAATCTGTGACAGTTCCTGCAATAAAACTCTGCTTTCTTGAATCCTTAATCCCTTACATGAACAAAAGTGAAGAGACTGAGTTAAAAGTTTGCAGTGTTCATTACCTTAATAGCAGACCAGGGGAAAGAAGAAAAAACAAACCCTAATCAGGAAAGTCTTAGACCGAAAATTTTTTCATATGAAGTGCAAATGCCTTCACTGGGCCACAGATCAAGACACTGAAGCAAAATTTTAACATTTTCTCACATATTCAGTGTTCCAGACCTTAATATTCACATTTTAGGAACAGTCAATCCTCTCTGGGAATTTTTGCCTATTCCATTCCCCTCGCTATGTTTAGATCACAGCCTGGACACGGAGTTTTATTTTTATTCTTATTCATTCATCTTGCAACCAATTCTCTTCCAGATCTAAAGCAGCCACAGCAGCTCACGTTGAGTGATGAACAGTGTGCTTCCCTTGGCCTATTTTTTGAAAGGAAAAAAGGACAGATAATCACAAAAGGCCATGAAATCAAGCACTGCTGAAGATGGAGACCCTATGGCTATTCCAACAGTGGTGTTTCTTCTGCCCTGTGGGAGGACAGAGCCAGTATTAAAGCACAGCCAAGAGCATTTATTACTCCCAAGTACTCTGCACCTCAAGAGTAACAAAAATGGGTCAAATCTGCCTTACAACAATTCTGTCACTCCTTAGTCTGCATTTATTCCCAGACTCCCCGTGCTGTGTTCCTGACACCAGTCTGTCACAAATCCATCAAACACCAGTACAGGGGCTGGGACATTTCAGAAATTTAAATAATTAAAACTTCAAAGCCAGGGTCTTAGAGTTGAAGAGACAAAAAGAAGGAATTGATTCTACAGTTCTCCATGATATGGCATGTAAATCACTCCTCCACATGCTGATAGGATGATTCAGTTACTCTGAGTCAGTGCACTGCTCTGATACATCAGCTTTAAATAATTAAAAAATCAACTTAAGTATTGTTCACTCACTTCCTGCAACCAAGTCTTAATCAGAAAGATTAGAAATGTCAATTTTGTCTTTAAAAGAACACGCGATCAATATTGTAAATTTTATTTTCAGACCCACTGATGTCAGGGGTACCCATAAAGGTTTTATTTGTACAAGCAAAACTGTGCACTAGTTACAGAGTTTTTGCGTTTGCTAAGTGCTCAGAATATCACAGGTAACTTCATAAACTGGGTTATTCTAAATGTTTGTTTAGATAGCAGCAGAACCAAAAAAAAAGGCAGAGAGGAGATGTCTACACAGCTCTCCCAGACTGAACAGGACACTTGGCTCTGACCATCTGCTTGAAGTTTGAAGACAACAATATCACAACTTATAATTAAAGATGAAATGGCCTAAGCTGTTAAATAACATCACAGTTCTCAAATGGAGTGTAAATAAAAATATACCATTATGACCATGTGAGCAGCTTGCTGCTGATTCCAGTGAGTCCTACTTCTGTCTGTAACTGAAAAAACTGTGGAAGAGAAAAAGGAAACTGAACATGCTAGAAAGCAACTTGAGGAAACTTTTTCCCCTTTCATGTGATAGGGGTTACATGCATGGACAATACTCAAAAGAAATACAACACATATTTCTGAATTCACTCTGAAATGAAGATATGTTGTTAAATGAGAACCATGCCGTAGCCAAAGTCTACCCAAGTTACTAAAACATGACTTTGGTCCAAGGGGTCTCATCAAGAGAACACTGCAAGTCAATCTACAGCTACACAACCCAGATGAAATTAATAATTATGTCTGGGGGCAAAACAGAGAACTGAGTCGGTATCATTAATTCTACATACAGATTTTTCTCCAGCTCTCCTTATTCTGGATGATGTGTGTCATTTCAAGAGATGGATATTGAACCTCTGCGATTTTTTAAACTTTTTCCATTTCTTGTTTTACACAAAATTCTGCAACAGGTACAAGGCTGAAATGAAACTCGGGAGGAAAAGAAGAGTTGTGCAATTTAAAAGACAGCATGAGCTAGAGGGAAAAAAAAGAGGATGCTCTAAAAATGTAATTCTGCTTTTCCTGTACATAGTCACAGTAGTAAAAAGTTGTATTTCAACAAGAACAAAGCAATTCTCTGGAATTCAAATGGCTATGCTGAAATGGCTTCTTTGCTTCTCCTTTGGTAGGTGCTCAACCCCTCCACCAGCATTTACAAACCTAAATGATTTCTCAAGTACTCTATAAAAAATGCAGTTAAGAACCTATTGTGTTTTTAAACCATTTAAATAATAGACTTTATTCAAATTAAAACACGTGTCCTTCTATAGTAAGATTCTTTTAACAGTGGGAAGTCTATTTGCCTTGTGAAAACACATAAGCTTCTTAAGGTTCAAATGCACAGCTCTTTCCCTGGATATATACATTGCATGGATCCATTCCGTGTGTTGATTTTTATCTATTTCCTGCAATGCACCACTGCAGCAGCAAATTCCACATGAGAACAAGGGGCTTGCCAAGACCGCAGCAGTGTGTGCTCAGATCAAGTGCAAAATCTATTCCTTTCCCTCACCATTCCCCCACGTCAGCAAATCGTGGAAATGTTTTTAAATGTCCTATTAGGTAACATATTGATCTCTTCTGGGGGCACGTGACTGGGGAAGCAATTCAAGGAATAAGCTAAACAGCCAAACCTGCCTGATGCTATGCAGAGTCTTATTAAACCCTGCCCAGGCTGCAGAGATTACTTTTTGCCCTGTGTAAAACTAAGAAATGGGATTCTTCCTGTGAAAACAGGAATGCTCCTGGGAAGTTTGCCACAGTACTTCAATGGAAATACTCTAGATAGCATCCTTTCAGAAAGGAAAGAAAAAAAGAAACTTCAGGATCAAAGCCCTAATAACTCCTACAGGCTCATTTGGAAAAGCACACATATTCCAGCTATCATTTCTTTAACTACTCTATGATAGCCATAAAAATACAGACACTTAATTAGCCCAGATCAAAGTCAGAGCAATTCTGCTGGTAGAAAAGATGGATGGGATGATGCTACAACACAGATTCTCCATGGTGTGACTTACTTGTGGGACAAATACAGCAAAAAAGGACAAACAGTAGAAAATGAGCAGCAGTAGAATGACAGAGGGCATCTATTAGTAACTGGCTGATCTTTAAGGTCCCTTCCAACCCAGGTCACTCTGATTTTAAAAACCCCAAGGCCACATTGAATAGGGCACATCTGATTTGTTGCTGATTTGTCAAAACTTGTTTGAGTTCTTATATATGACACATGTATGAAATTAGAAATTCTGCTCGTCTAGTTCCACTTGTGATTTTAAGAAGTCAGCATCTGAGTACTTATGTTCAGGAATACTCCAAGCCAGCCTGCACATTACTGCTGAGGAACAGCCAGAGAATGAAAGCAAATTCTCAATGTGCTTGCACAGAACATGTTTGATATCCAGCAAGCTTAAGCTTACTGTTTCCTCACACCTCAGTACAAAACAAATTAATAATTCATGTTACTAGAGCTAAATAAGAGTTCTTTCATTCACTACAAAACTTTTATGCAAATTTGCAAGCCTAAAGTTATGGAGATAAGACAAGAGGTAGTCAGAATTGCAATTCACCCTTTAGAGGACAAGATTTAGACAGATGGATATACTGAACTCTACAGGCAGGTCAGCAGAGAAAAAACATTATTGAAGCAATATGAGCATAAAATAAGTTCTGGAAGAGAAAAGGAGCTTAGATTTCTCACATTTAAACTGGTAAGATGAATGAAAGCAACTTCAGAAAAACAGCTGGGAAAGAAGCATTCTTATGACAGGGATTTACTCCTTAATCCATTTAAAGAGTTTGCAAATTGCTGCAGTCCCACAATAATATAATAAACATTAATCACAAAGTATGTTGGAAGGTGGGCGATGGATTCTCAGCAAAGAGCTTCTGTCTTTTTCCACAGAGTGCACAGCCAACTATGTTCTAACACTTCGTGATGTATTTAGAACATTAACTTGTTTTGCAAAATATGTGCATTTTACCCTCCTCCCAAAGGAATGAATTGGGAGGAAGGTGCTGATAAACTGTGACTGCTCTCAGGATCAGGCACAGGGAATTCTACCTCCTGTGGTTAAGGAGGGCTCGAGGAAGGGGTGCTTCCACACAGAGAAGTTTGGAATCGCATAAATGGAACTGAGAAGCAACAAAAATGTCATCCAATGTGCCCCACTGGTATGAGGACTATTAAAGACACCACTTGGTTATTATCTATTTTAACAAGGTTTCAGTTATAGGAAGAACTGTAGGATGTAGCATGACAACATCATAGAAGCAACTTCTAGATTCTTTCCTCACTGCAGTTTGTTGACTACATCTGAAAAGATCTTCTCTGATTTTTTTTCCCAGCAATATCCAAACACTCAACAACACTTTGTTTGTTTGTTTTCTTAATGTACCAATCACATTAAGTGAGTATTAAGTAAAAATCCATATATTTCCTTCTCACAGCTGCCTGGAGGCCACTAATAGATTAGTTATATATTAGTGTCATTGCTTAGTTCAGGCCACCTAAACTGACAAATTTCTGAATTGAGATTTTTTAAATGGAGCACACAGAAATTCATCCTGATATTTTACACAGTCCCTTCTGTAAATTATAAAACGAGTGCTACTAAGAAAAAAAGGTGTTTATTTTTAAGTCACATGAAGAAGTCTACTCTTTTTTAAGAGTGCAAATGCAATTATCTGTGTCTTTCTGAGGTGCCATCCTTGGTAATTTTGACTCCAAAATACTTACCACGATTCTGAACAGTCACAGTTTAATAAACATGAGGCAAACCTGTAAGCGAATGGAGTTGACATCCAGGCCCTAAATCTGTCCACTGACATTTGTGTAAAGAAAAAAAATTAAGAAGAGGTCTAGAGCTTCACTGCAATGCAATTCTTCAAAATGCAGCAAAAAGAACCAGCAAAGAGATTCAAACCTTCACCCCGACCCAGCTCACACAGCTGCCCACAAGGACCAGAAGAACATTTGTGTGCAGGTCAGATGACACTCACCCTCACAGCAAAGGGAGAAGTTCCTGCTCATAGCAGCTTTGAGCTATGTGAATTCATTGGAAGAAAAAAAATCTGCCCTTATAACTGTGAGAATAAATATACAAACAAGGTTACAGAGTTATTTTGTTGGTGGTGGTTTTATTATTGTTGTTATGGGTTGGGTTTTTTTTAATTTAATTTCCAAGCAGCTGCTCCATCATATTAAAAAAGCTCCACTGAAACTAACAGCCAAGCAGGAATTGGCCAGAGCTTTGTCTGTTTGACTAGTACTATATGAAAAATGTTCATATTCAGCAAAAAGTCAGAACAAAAACATTATTTTCCACAAATTCATGGAGAACAAACTTGCACAACAATTCCAGTGTCACTGCTGTAGACTTGTAAACAATGATTCATGAGTATTTTGAAACAGACTTTCTATTTCATGTTTTACCTTCTGACATTTCTTCTGTTCATTCATATTTTGGATCAAATTTGAAAATATTTGGCTGAATTTCAGAGCATTTGAACACTTTTTATCAACTCAAGGTAGCTGCAAGACTGCAGCAACCCTGAAAGTTAACCCATGAGGAGACTCCAGCATAGTGCTACATGTTGATGACATTCATCATCACCTACAGCAAAAGATACCAAGATTTGACAAGAACATTTTGTGCTGACCAGCCAGGCCCCACTCTCTTCACTCATCTTCTCTATTTATGAGAGGAAGTGCTAAACCTTTAACTCAACATATGCATTCCCTCCAACAAAGGCTGATACCTTCAGCTTGGCCCCATTCACATCCCACCAGTATTATTTCCACATCTTCCTTTTTAGTAGGCTACTTGGTTATATAATGCTGCCCATTGAAAGCAAAAATTAGTAGATTATAGTGTTAGGTTTCATTTATGGCCATTGTGCTCGGTTTGTCATTTAATGTAAAAAGTGTTCGTTTCATTTAAAGCACGGCTATAAAAATTAGTTAAGACAAAACAAATGCAGACTGCAGCAGCCAGCTGGGCTCAGTGGCTAGGAAAGCTTATTAGGCAAAGCACATGCTTTTAGCTAGAGCACACCTCTGCATTCCAAAAAGAAATCCCAGCAGGACAGCAAGCTTTCGCAACACCAGGATAAGAAAAGCAAGCAGAAAAACTCCCAGGCTGTTAATTACAGTGAAAGTCTATTTCATAATATCAACAACAGATCTTTCTCCCTATTTTCCTGTGTCTTTAAAGGATGCAATAAACCAAAGCCATGGCACCTCCACTTTTTGCCATCTGACTTGCCATGTTTTACAGAGAAGCCCGTCTCACCTACCCTGTGCTGTCCCAAAGGAAGGGGTTGGAAGGGCTGCAGAAGAAAGGGTCAAAATACAATTAAAAAGTGCAGGAACTAAACCAAGCCTTCCTCCCTTGATGTAAAGCATGAAAACGTAACGTGGGCATTATATAACCTGTCTGTGTAAACACCAGTTTCTTCCTGAATTGATTAGGTTGCATGAAAGTCTAAAGCTTCTATTAAAATCCGAAAGATGGAAATGGAAGATGATATTTCAGTTGAAGTGCTACCCAGTCCTGGTGAGATAAAAATCCATCTGCCTTTATACTACCAAATACATCAAATCCTGTGTCCTCAGGAGTTTGTGAAAAGTACAAAAAAAAAAAAAACCAAAAAAAAACCAAAAAAAAAACCAAACCAACAACAACCCCACTCAAACAAACCAGAAAGCAGAACAACTCCTTAATGCTGTACCCCATAAAAGACTTGTCTTACAGAGCAACTGGGGAGTTCCAAGAACCATGTCAGGTAGCCAGTTCCAAGCAGTTGTTAGTGATCTTTCAAAAGGGGTACAGCTTTAAACCTAAATAATTGAAAATCTGAACTCAACCCTAAAAAAATCTTACAACTATTCCAGCTCCTGAAACTGTTCAGAGTTCTGCAGAACAGGAACCGTCAAGACAGAACACTTCAGACACGATGCCACCTCTTCATTCCACAGTGCATCTTTCTGACAGTACTTCAGAACTCATAATGTGCCATTGCCTCACATTCTCACAAAATGCTCTTTAAACCAGAATATGAGAACTCAAGTTACAAGACAGCAAAGCAAAATGTTTAAAGATGTCAAAGAATATCTTGAACCTACATCCAAACCAAAAATGCTTATAAAGCTTAGTGACAAAGACCTGATTTCAAGAAGAAACAGGAATGGGTTCACCTTCACCAGTTTAACTCCTGCCCTTACATGAGCCAGGTCAGTGAAGTACTCAAACACAACCCTCTCACCTTCCAGGTGCTCTACAAGCCCTTATGTCTGTGTCCTGTAAGGTAGAAAAAGTAACATGCTACATAATACATAACATTTTCCACCTCTTTCTTTGTGAAGACATTAAGGTTTCTACTAGAGATTTAATTTTGCCCACTGCCAGAGAGCTAGAACAGTACTCTGATGTAAAAGACAATTTGCCTGTCAAAGTTAATAAATTAATCCAGTTATTCTTTCATTAATCACACAGAAATTAAGGATGCAAAGAAAAGATTCTCTAAGAGAGGGGAGATTTTTCAGAAACTTTACAGGCACGTTCAAGTGGTTTTCATCAGTCCTGCAAATCCATTCCCTGGCACTTCTTCCTCAGTAATGAAGTAATTGAAATTAACGTGCCAAAAGACTTAATCAGAGCAGGATTTCCTGACATCCCATTTCTGATAATCAAGTGATGGCAGTGGTAACTGATGGGGGCAAAGTGATACCTACACGTGTTTAATCCAAAATCAGCATTAGGACTTTCCAGTTCACCACTCCCAGGTAAAACTCATGGAGAAAACACTTTTCAGATCAATTAATATTCCACACGACCCTTTGAACAAGTATTTGCACAGCAAATTCATCACTGCAGTTCTGCTGGACACAAGTCAACTGACAACACTAAAAAGCAACAAGGAGAAAAAAATCCACTAGTGGACATGTCAGGAATGCTATGAAGAAAGAGGGAAAACAGAACTCCACTCAATGTGACAACTTCCTAGATCAAAACTGTTTCAGCCCACTCAGCTCCCTTTTCTTTCATTGGCTCTTGGGAAATTCTGCATTTTGGAAAGAACTAATCTTCCTTCTCAAATGAAAATACAATTTATGTACATATGTACACACACACATAGGTATAATGTGGTAAAAAGTGTAACCATTTTACTTAAAAGAAAATAGAATTTGAATCTTAATTTCCTGCAAAGATGGTTTCAGAACACAATTTGTATGCTCTTAACATTCAGCAAATATCAAATACCACCAACACATTGCAATTGCAATTAAAAATAATACCTTAACACAAGAATTGTCTGTACAATGGGAGAATACATGGGGTTTTTGTAGAGGCTTTGATCTATTTACATCTACCTATATTAATGCCATGGATATTCAGTAGCTCACATTGCACCCTTGGACAGAAGCAGATTCTGTAAGAGATGAGAGACCTTTAAGAAGAGAAAAATGCAGAAGGAGAAACCATAAGCCATCACTGGAACACACACACCTGACAAATCAGGAGCACGTGGCATTTCAGGAATAACAGTGCCTGCAAAAGATGCTTGAAAGAAGAGAAGTCTGCTTATGCATTCCAGGTGATTGCCAGCAACTCCTCGTGCACGTGGCACTGATTCATTCAGACACGACAGTCAGAACTACAGTTCTGTCACATTTGTCAAGCAGAAAAAGACTTAACTTACATTCTACCTGGCAATAGCAAATACTGAGCCCACAGCACGTCCATTAACACTAATTATTAAGATAAGTAGTGTTTCATTTAGCAAAAGGGCATCTGTACAGCAAAGCTGCAGACAGCTTCAGAAAAAGAATTACTCAGATATAATTTAGAGCTTATTTTATCAGGAGAGTGTGAGGGTACTCGGCACACGTGCACTTTTGTGAAAAGCAGAACACAGAAAACTTCAGTTGTATAAATATAATAATCAAATAACTTTTTTGGAAAGCAAAAATCATCTATCTAAAGACTCCTAACTAGAAAAAAGACACTAATGAAAACTGGAACGCACATCGGTGTAACAAATTGCTTTTTAACTCTGATCGCAAACTAAATTCATCTTTTAATCAGAGAATAAGACAACAAACACCAACAGCCAAACACATCCAAAGAAATTACAAAAAAGGATAAAGGGAAAAAACATCATCCATATGGTCCAGCTCTGCTGCTCTGACAAAACACAGCAGACCTTGAAGCCTCTTTAATTGATTGTTAAATTAGTGAACCTGAGGCTTAAAAAGGCAGAGAAAGAACAGATTCTGTACTGCACTGGATACCACACACCTTGAAGCATCTCCTATTACCAGTCTCCACTTTTCCTGCCCAAGGTTAAGCAAATTATCAGTGACTATATGCATGTGGGTTTTTAACATATATATACACACCAAAAACCCCTAATTAAACTTAAAAAAAAAAAAAAATCCACTACAATGATTCCGTGCATTTGAAAGGAAGGATTAAAACCTCAAAATTCAAACTGAGACTTTCAAAAGTTAACATCTGGAAATGCATTTATACAGGAAAAAAACAAACCCAAACCCTGAGCTCCACCCAACGACAACATCACAAAAATGAAACAAGTTACAGGATTCTAAATACCAATACACATTTTCTCATCATACATTCTGGTCTCTCATGATATGAGATGAAGCTTAATAGCAGCTTGTTGTGAGATGCTGGGATTGAGAGAAAGAAATTTCATAACCACTGACAATAATTATTGGCATTTTTAGTAAAACAATAGATGAAGTCACAGTATTATTAACTCTGATATAACAGAGCAGAGACTGTTCAGTGGATCGACCTCAGTCACTGAATGCAGACTGACTGGAACAACCTGAGGAACATTTTCCTTCTTTTATGATTAAGACAATACTATGGAGAATGGTAAAACTTTACCACAAGCAACTACTAAACCAGCCTTTGCATACATTTTTTGACTTTTTAAAATTAATTCCTTATAAATATGTACATATAAAACATCAAATCAACATGAGATTGCCTGACAGATGCGACAATACAGTACAGAAAGTTTAATGAACCACAGGCTCAAGAAAGAACCAGCCACACACTTCAAACACACAGACTGCTGGAAAAACTAATAAAATTAATGCTTTGTTGAATGTACATGAATTACAATTACAGTTTTATTGCTCTGTATTTGTTCAAATATACCCCAGTGTTCCTTTACAAAAATCTACGCTTCAAAATAATCAATGGAATAATTAGAAACACTGTAGAGAATAAGTGCACTGAGTAACATTTCCATAATTTCTCCTAAGAAATGATTAACAGACATTAGATAGCACGAGCAGTGCTTTAAGAGACTTTAGGATATACTCATTTGGTTTTCCAGTTGAAGAAAAGAGTTCTCATTTCCAACTGGCTTCCCATCAGCCAATATGTTACTTCAAGACTCTCCAAGAATAAGGAGTATTGGTACAATCAAGGAATCTTACATGCTGCTAGAGCACCAAGTGAAAGGGTTTTGGGTTTCAGACTGATAGAAAAAGTTTATGTTATGTGGTCTTAAATTTTAATTTCAACATATGGATTAAGAAAAAAAAAAAAAAAAGGATAAAAAAGCAAGAAGGTCCATCCACAGGAAAGAGCCCTAACTTCCCTCTGAGCTGAATCTACACTGTAATTTCTGCTGACTTTACAATGTCCTTCAGGGAAATCAAATTTGGCCAACAGTTTCTGTGCCAAGGCCTCATGTTAACAATTGTGTACAGAACACATTGATGGGATGGGCAGAATCAGCTGTGCCACCAAGCACCACCCTGACAGAATCAGCCTGAATTCCCATTTCTTCCTTTAGGTCTGGAGGGATCATTACACCTGAACAGCACTCTGGGTTGTTCTATCACACTCGAGCAGGCAGTTATTAGTGAATTCCCTGCCATATCCTCACTGCTCATTATTCAGGGGTTTCCTAAACAACCAACACATTAAAAACACTCTTCCCTCATCATCCCTCCACCCAAAACAAAGAGGCTTTGACTCCAACTCTTCCACATTCCCTCACTTTGTATGAGATGTTGTACAGGCTTCCATCTCCCCCTATTTTCCATTTACTTACTTCCCATACAGAAACTGACAGCTTTGTTGTGTCAGAAGGTAATTATTTCTATCAAGCAGAAGACTGAATTCCAGAGAAGCCCAATAAGCCAATGTTCAGGCAGCAGCAAGGGCTCTGTGGGTCCTGCCTTCCCTTCTCAATTTCAGTTCTGTCCCCAAAGGAAGTGGATGGTCTGCTGGAATCCACAGCTTCCCCTTAAGCAGGGAATCCATCTGATGCAATCTCACGAATTACCACACTGCATTCCAACAGGGAAACATCATCACAAGGTAGGACTCCACAAGCTCTGCCCCAAAGCTGTAAATGACTGAGGTCTGAAATCAATCAGTTCAAGCAAACAGATCAACTTAACACTTCTTGTCCCCCAGCTGAGCAACTGAATTTGGGAGGAGGGAACAGCTGGACCTGAAGATCTCAAACAGCAGTCTCACTGGGAAAGAGGGAATTTATGTATTTATCATTTTATTTCCTTCTTCCCCATATCACACAAACCTTAACAGTTTTCAGAAACTTTTAATTATTTATTGCCCTGAACATACTAACAAATCTTCTTTGGCAGATGTGACACATTTTTGCACATTCTTCCATGGATCTAGCCTGAGCCAGCTTCCAAAACTCAGACAGACTTACCAACACTTAGGGAAAACATTAGCTGATATACAGCAGCTCATCAGAGCTCCAAATCCCTCACCAAAGTAACATAGCAGCAGACATTTGTGTGCGCTTGGCATTGCTAAAAAGAAAAAAAAACACCATTGTATTTGCTATTAAAAATAACCACAGTGCAATCTGAATGTTGGTAACAACAGAGAACTCATCTGTCAATTTGTTCTAAACAAATTCCTGTTCCTGCACTCACGGAAACAGTACCAGGAATAAATTCACCATCTATAATGCACAGATTGAGCCTCAATTCATCATTTGGATGTGGCAGTGCAGGCCAGAAACAGAACAGGGAACTCAACCTTTCTCCCTTCAGCTCCCAAGAGCTGTGCAGGCTACCCCAGCAACAGGGCTCTTAAAGCCCCTGTACATGGGAAAATGAAAGGCTGAGACATACACAAACTACAACAGCAGGAGAGGGAGGGATAAGGGGAAACATAGGAATGAGGGAGAAAGTGAATTATAAAGTCTTTTATCTGAACAAAAGCCAAAACTTCCTTGGCATATTGCACTCGAAAAACCAGTTAAGAGCTTGAAGCAAAACCAAAGGATTCTTCAGGAGACTATTACAATTGCAAATCACCAGTAATCTCACATAGATTAGAGCAAAAATATTCCATGAGAGCCAGTACAGATTTCTAGTCCTGACCTCTTGCTTTGTCTCCATAGTTATAAACATGGGTGGTGTTTTGGGGACAAATACATGGCCTTTATGCTTAACAGCAGGATTAAAAAAGCATTTGAGAGCACTGAGGCCTCAGGCCTTAGAGTGCCTTAAACTGCTGAAAAGCTCTCCCTGCCAAGCAAAGAGGTGATTTGCTCAGGTCTAAAAGAAGCCCTTCCTAGATCTGATTTTCAGGGCAGTGTTTCCTGTGATCTGGAAGTGCAAAGAACTGAGGGACAAGGAATGAAAAGCAGGGGAGCCCTGCATGACACACAATGTGTGGGTAATAATAAACTCTCCAACACTGCATTTTTACCTGGATCTTGTCCTATGGGAATGCATTCATAATAATGGAACTTCTATGGCACCTGCTCTTAAAATACAAGAGAGGATAAAATTATTGGTGACATAATGCCCAGCCACTGGATATGATGAGATTATGCTGGAAATACATTGGGAAAAGTACATTTCTGTCTGACTAAACAGCCAGTAAATCTCACCTCCCTGGTAATCAGACACCACCATGCCCAAAATGTAATGGATACCTTGGGAAAAAACCTACATAACTTGCATTTTTCTACCGCACACATATAAGAGCAAATGTTAAGTTGTTGCAGGGGACTCAGATCCTGTACCAAACACCCACCTATTTTCCTCTTCAGGGCTCTACATCTCAGATATAACTAAACCAAACATTATCTTTAGGCCAGTGCCGAGATATGATGATATCCACAGTTCACAAAGATTCTCCTGCTTTTGAAAGATCCTAAGGATACAGATGGCAGAGGCTCCAGTTCTTCAGAACTGAGCCAACCTACTCACTAGCTCTTAAAGAAAACACAAAATTTCCACAGCACCCAACTATGGCAGAGAACACAACAAACAGCAGGGGAGAGACTGTTAATTTCCTTTTAAAATTCCCCTCATCCTATCTTAAAAGCTTTCCTTCCTTTTTATCCTGAACACAAACCAGAACCTCCCTACACGAAAAACCAGAAAAATTAGCCACAATCAGAAGTTCATCCACCTCTTACTAGTGTTACACAGGAATGTGTTTCAGTGTATAATAGTTTTTCCTCCCTGAAGTCAGAACAGCCATAAAAAGGGGGGAGGGGAGGTTGATTGCACGAGTTCTGCAGCATCTGGCTATGCAATAAGACTCTTGAAATAATTTTCTCTAGTGTAGCATATAGCCAACAAATCTGGCAAGAAGCAACTTTCAGCATGTGTTGCTGTGACAGCAATGAATTATCACCCCAGTCTGCAGCAAGATTAACACTTACAACCTTGGCATGAGGAACAGTCTGCTCAGACTCTGTGTCAGGAGTAGTGCTCCATGCTTAGGCTCGAAAGGGTGGGCTCACGTTAAGAAATTAGGAGCACAGAAATGTAGACATTTGTCTAAACTGTAAACAAACAGATAATTTCTAGGGGAAAAGGCAGTGTACAGCCAGAGAAGTAGGAACACGAAGGAAAACTCATGGTATGGAAGAAAAAAGAATAAAGAAAAAAGTAACCATTGAAAACAAGGTACTGTCTGTCGTAGAGGATTGCTCCAAAGAACAGATACAATGCACCAGATTCCTCCTGCTTAGCACAAAAACACTGAAGCATCCAGTCAAACCAAGCTGATGTGGAATAAGTGACACTGAAAGCTTGGTGTGATCACAAAGTCCAACTCACAAAGTCTGTCAGATCTTGTGTGCTCTGCAGCAGAACTCACCATTACTTGGGAGTTAAGGGCAGGTTCAAAACCAGCTTTGGCCTCACTGGAAGGTCAGAGAGGAAATTACATCAAAAACCATCTCTGCTAAGAAGTAGACTCCTGGTCATCCATTCCATTTTTCCAGCTAACTGACCACAGAGAAAAGAAACCTGGAATCAAAGGTCCTTACTACAAGTTCTTAAACCAAAAACTGCATCTTTCTCCTGCAGAATGAAGGAGAAAGATGAAGAACACATAGTGGAATCTTCTTCCTGCTTGAACACTCGCCACACTTAAACCTTCTTCTGCTCTGTAAAATTGACAGAGCTAAAGCATGACTTCTACTCTTTGATCTGGTTTGCTAAATTTTTTTCAATAAACAGTTTGGAAATTCCACCAATCATCAATTTCAATTCTAATGCAATCTCTTTACTTCATGAGCCAGGAGAAAAGTACATTAATGCTGGTAAGAGTTGATTTCACATATTATGTGTTCTACTTTCAAGACCTTAACTTGAAGGAAATACTTTAAGCAGTTAAGCAGTGTGAGTTGAAACATATGAATTGGTGAGGTTAAGGGATTCAGCACTGAGGAAGAGCAGGACAAAAGGATTTCATATCTTGAAAGAAAACTAATTCACTAACTATTAGTAGTAGCTGGATATAAAAGTACTTAAAGTGACAGGAACAGTCTTGCAGGCATCACACTCAGCAAGGGTTTACATAGAACAGAGCTTTCTGCATGACAAAAGGAAAATTTCACAATTTCCTTGAAAAGCTTTATTTCAGATACCTGTAAGTAGATATAACACACCTGCAAAAAAGAGAATTAAGAGAACAGTATGTGTTGAGAATTTTGTAAGGAAGCTATTACAAGTCATTTACTACCTTGCTAGGAAATTACCTCCAATTCCCTGTGATTTGAAGCTTCTCCAAGTAAAAAGATAGCAAAAATATTGTGTAGCAAAGAGGAGCACACACTGAGTAGAAACAGTTCCTGCAAACGAAGGTCACTTTGAAAAAACTACTTTGTAAAGAAATCAGGGAAATGCATCTAAAGCCTTTAAATTATTTCTCACCATACATTTCTTCCCACTGCTTCATTACTTCAAACTGGTGTGTCCTTCAAGATAGACTCAGCCTTAAATCACTTGCCTTGCTAATACAAGACTGAATGATCACTCCCAAACCTCTGTCATGTCCTAAGAGATCACAAAAACACCATCACTCTTTCTTCAAGAGCAGAGATAAATACTATTTAGGCTGGAATATGGTAACTACCACTTTTTGTGGTCCATTCTCCTTGTAGTTCACTACTCTAGCACATTCATCAGGGCAAGGGAGCTACAAGGCACATCCTTCCTTCCCTATTCCCACTCATACCCAGTTCTGGAGATTGACAGGGAGAGTTGACTGAAAATATATTCTTCTTCCAATAAGTCCTTTGTACATTCTATCAAGCTGGGTTTATTACCTTATTTAAATCAGACACTTGAAATATCTGCCCAAAATAGTCTCATGTGCCTCAGCTCAGGGGGTTTCAGCTACAATTCTGCATGGGGGGTTATACCAACTACCTGTGCAGCAAATGCCACCACAGTAAAATCCAGGCTTGGCAGCTATTTCGGGTTCCTGGATTAGGAGTGGGAGCTGCATTAATGGGTCAATAAGAACAAAGCCCTCTGGGTCAAGAGAGTGAAGAAACACTGGGTAGGTTGGTATATCTCAGCTCCTCTACAGAACAAATACCTGTTTGAGCAGCCACCAGAGAATTGGATTCTTTGAAGAGTTTCACCCATTTATTGTCCTCATCTCCACAAGACGGGAATATTCAAGCACATGGGTTTTGTGGGGTACATCTTCTGCAGATGAGGTTTATTCTACACTAAGATTGTTCTAGAACACAAAAAAAGCCACAGGGCTGAATACAACGCAGTAACACCAAAAACTGATTTCAATGGTATTCTAAGAAATTGATTTTTTTTCAATAAAAATGATAAAGTCAACTAGGCAAATGAAGGGATGCTTTTATTTTTGAGCATATCTGAAGTTGTCATTTCAGACAGTGGAATGAAGGGTTTGGGGTTTTGTCTCATTTTAATGAAAAAAATAAGAAAATCAACATCAACAAGCTTTTTCTAGTCTGAGTATCTTATGGATAACAGTATTTTTGGTAGTCAGGAAAAAAGCAGGACAACACATCAGGAACCACCACACTTAATCAAATTGAAAAAATCTGTCTCAATACTGAGCATCTGTACATGCTACAGAATTGAACATTTCACAGATGCATAAACTAGGAAAAAGGAGATGCTAACACATTGAAAATGTTTAATAGCTGAATATTGTATTATGAATCTACTCCAAAAAAAAAGCCTGGCAGATGCCCTAGCCCAGTCCTTTCCACGGCTGCACCAGTAGAGGAGTGAGTGAGTCCCAGGACAGCTCTTGCCCAGGGATCCCTGGCGGGGCTGCAGAGGCTGCACCTCTCCACGACCCCGGGAAGCACGTTTGGCTTTCACTGGAGCACTGCTGTCTCCATCTGGCACAGCGGCCCCCAGGGCTCCAGCCAGCTGGCACCGCTCGGAACAGCCTTGGGGCTGCTCCACACTGCACGAGGGAGGAGGCCAGAGGAAAACCAGCACCATAAAGAGATAATTTACAGTCCCATTATCCCATCATCCTCAACTACATGCAGCAGGAGCATGATCTAGGCACACGGCCCACGACCACATGCTTTAAACCAACAAAAAAGTTACATCAGCTTACTATGGTTTGATTATAAAAGATGGAAATCTTAACTTAGAGACGGGCCTATTTAAAGAGGGACACAAGTGGCTCATAACTTGATTACTTGGAAAAACACTATTCATTTCATTAAATTAAACATAATATGAAAAGTAGATTTATTGTAATAGCTGATCACACATTACAGGCATTCTACACTCCCCGATTCATTTATTTTTCACAAGGAAACTGGGGTAACTTATTTGCATACAGGAGTAAGTTCCAACAATTGCAGACATAAGACAAGTTTCATGTATCAGGCTCAGCACACACCAGTGCATCACCTGTGACAACAGCAGGTACGAGCACGCCACTGCAGCACTAACAGAGGTTCCTTCACAGAACCTTCTGGATTAAGTCAGTGTTAGAAACTCTACAGAAGAAGCCACCATTAGGACAACACTCACACATGGTCTGTCACTGGCACAGTCCAGAGCACAGCAGCAGTTATTACTCAAGCTGCCACATGCAGCCTTCCAGTGTCACTACTCAGGTTGGTGAAATATCAGTAAGAGGAGGAAAAAAAAATTATTTTCATCTTTATCTGCTCTTTCTGGTTCATGGCACAACCACACTAACATGACACAGCAATGGTATAACAGCAGGAACGTGGAGCCCAGAGCTGGTAATTCCATACACTATTAAGGAAACACACTTGCTCACCCACAGCTGAAGAGCTGGATTTCATGTTCTTCACTCACCAGTCTCCATGATAATGCACAGAAAGGTTCAAATTTCACATCTCTTGCTTTTCTCTGGTAAATCAAATATTGCCTGTCCTTTACCTCAGTGGTATTCTTCTCATGCAAACCATCCACCATGTACTTGTGTCTCACTGGAACCCATACCCATAACTAGTTTTCAAATTTCAATTCAGGATTTTAAAACTTGTCAGATTTGCTAACTCACCTTCTCCTTAACATCCTTTTCACCACTGCATAAAACCACTTGTCTGCCAGTTTCAACATACACGTACTATGTGCTTACAGAGTTAAACTGCTTGCTTTATAAAGAATCGCTGCAATAAAGTAATTCTTCAGGTTACTGCAAAATTGGAGTTCTGTCTTTCTGCAGTCAGATATTTGCAGTACACGGCCTAAGGCAGACAAAGAAAACATCTACTCCCCAAAACCTCTCAATAACAACATAATTATTACAAAGAGATGCAGAAAACAAATTTAATTTATTGGGGTAACTCTGGAACTTGCATAGCAAGAAAAGTTCTAAGTAGCAGAACTACTATGTGACAAGGAAATACATCACGAAGGGCAGTAAGATAAAATTATGCTGAACACAGTATAAGATAAATTTCCTTAGGGAACAGCCTCATCATGACAGAGGAGAGTCTTGTTCCTCTTTATGCACAGAATTGCAGGAATTTTGAAACTACTTTCACAGTATTTCTCATCCTCTTCTCCACATCAAGATCATCCCGCAACCAAAAACACAAAATATTGTCTTGAGTGACCAAAGAACTGAGTGTTCATCATGCAGATAAAGGTTCCCAATAATAAGCTCTCGGGAGGGGATGCTTGCTGAGAGAGCATGGCAGAAGTCAGCAATGCACAGAGGCCAATGTGAATGAGAGTTTCATCCTGGCCACCAGCTGCCAACAGGACAGAGATCCAGTTAAGAGCAAAACTGAGCAGTTTGAAAATGAAAATAATGAAGCACAGCAAAGAAAAACATAAAACCTTAAGACAAATTTTGCATTTGTCCCTGGAGGGCAGAGGGTCACAAAAGCTCACCTGACACAAACGAGGTACTGAAATCAGTCAGCTATCTCAGCTGTCTGCACTTACTGAGCTGTCATACATCTGCTGTGCAATAAATCTCACCTTTATTTACCAAGTATATTGTAGACAAGGTCCCTTAAAATCTGACTTGCAATGCAACAACAAGGCTGATTGCAGAGGACAGAAGTACAAACTGTAATTAGATGAACTTTGTGAAATAACATCAGGTTGTACAAAGACACAAGGAGGGAAAGATACTTTTTAAATAGAAGTTGGCAAGAGGGAGGTAGGCAAAAATAAAGCTTATAAACTGCTGCTTTCTCTCCTTGTGCTGATAAACACTGAAGTAATTCAAGTCTGTACTTGATGCAAAAACAAAAGCCCTTTAAAAACAGAAGCAAAACATACATATAAAAGCCCTGGCAGTCAATTCAGTGAGATGAATCCAAAGCCAAACCCTATTTGAAAGGGGCTACTTGGATGCATGAACTTCTGAGTGACAAGCGAGGCAAATGGAACTCGGTGCCACACGGGTGTTGGATACTCCATCATCCCCATCACTAAACTACATTCAAATACTGCAGGCTCTTTTATGTGTTTAAGAAAAATAAAGGGGCTAATAGCTAGGTGATTTTTAAATATAATACATTTTAAAGTATGGATTAATACATGGATGAAAACTTGGTTTAATATACTAGGGAAGAGCTACAACACAGAAGTCCAGATGAAGGCACTAATGAAAAGAGGAGATATTCCAATGATCTCTTGAATGAAATGTAGATTAATGATCTCTGCATCTTAATTCTACATAAACACAACTCACTAAATGCATGAATAGTTACATTTTCACATCTTACATGTCTGTGCAGAAGAGCTCAGCTATGTGTTCAAACCAACCATGGCAAAACCAGCACGGTACAAGGACAAGACCATTTAAGCTCAGTCAAATCCCAGTCCTATCTTCAGACTTACTACCAAGCAGTGTCAGTGAGCTGCCTTTCACCACTACTTGAAATATGAGGATATTTAATATATTTGTCATGTTTAATGTCAGAATTTTTGTCAGGATACAAAAACTTGCACTAGCCCTCAACAGTTACATTAAAAAGACACTACATTTTAAGTAGTGTTGAAAACAACTCTTGTTACCAATATCCACTCTTCTCTCTTTTTTTCAAGTTTCACCTCGTCTAATACCCAATTTTTTTATTCAATGACAAACTTAGTGCACTGTAGATCTTCACAGACATATTTCCCACCAGGGATATGCTGACATCACCAGTGATACTACGCAAGAGGTAGACAAGAAAAGCCACGTTAATTTCAAGCTTCATTAAACACAGGAAAGGAAGAATAAGAGGAGGGGGGAAAGTTCTCTTTACCAACTTTAAAAGCAGAAAGAGAGGGGGGAAAAAAAAAGGTTTTACATTAGCGTGACATATCACTGAGAGGTTTTGAGAAAAATAAAACCAAACCTTAAGGAACATTCTACTTAAGTAGAGAAGTGGAAAATCTAAAGTAGAGTATTTGCTGTATTCCACACACAAAAGAATGTGACAGGACAGACTGCTTGCTGCTAATCAGTTATCAACTGATAAAGTGAATCTCAGGTTACTTTGAGTCAACTGGTGTCTGGTAACAGTTCACTTTACAGATCCTCAAATAGGTCTTGAGACAGATAAAATGATTCTTTCTCTTAAATGAGAGAGATCAGCACCATGGCAGCTGCTCCAGCACTAAAGTAAACCACAGCTTGTACTCGAGCTGCTGTGCCAGTTGCATTATGTGGTCCCACTCCCAAACAGAATGCAGGTCAATTTTGCAAGGAGTAACTCTTTACCACATTGATTCTATTACCAGCTAATGCAGCAAAGTTCTTAGCTTGAATTAAGCCGAGTGTACATAAAGGACTGCCAAATCAATATGTAAGGGAATACAACTACCAAGACAGAGCTTTCATCCAGTCAGAACAGATCTATCAGCTTCTAGAACTGTTTCTGCTAAGGAAAGGTTCCCAATTCAGGTCTCTTGGGTAACATATGGCTCTCCCTACGCTCCAACACTGCTTGCTGACAACACAGTCCAGGATAACAGAATAAACTGTAATGTCATTATAGCATTTCACTCACTTGCTCCATTGTCCACAGGTTAACAAGAGGCTGGAGACAGTGGCTCTAGGCAGCTCTTTCTGTCCAAGTCTAGAAAGGTTCTATCAATAGCTCTTTGCATGGTGGGGAGAAAAATAATTTCTTTTTTAATAATGTTTTGAACAGGCCAGTGAGATGTGTATGGGTCACCTTCCTCCTGATGCCACTATACCTGATGTATAATAAGAGGACATATGGATCTCCTCACCTTGGATGCTGCTGCAGGCTACAGACACATTACAAAAACTTGGAGAACCATGGGAATAGAAGTAATAAAAAGCCCAAACCCACCAGTTTTAAAGTAGCTGTCAGTCAAGTGAAACAGAAAGGTGTGGCTAATGGAAAAAAAAAAAAAAAAAGCCCTATATCTACCAGGAAAAAGACAGAAATAAACCAGTTTTTTCAAAGAATTCATAGGTCATAAGAATTCATAGATCTGCACATGAACAGGAAAAACGATGGGTGCTTGGTTCAATATGGGAAACACAAGGTTTTAAACCAAGTTAATGTTTCTCTGGTTTAAAACAAATCAGTCACCACTGGGAATCAAACTAACAGTTGCAAGAGCATTTGTTACGAAGAAGGATCCCCAGAGTCCATCCCAAAGGAAAACGCTTTTTTTTTTTTTGCTCAAGTCAAGGAGCAGTAATTCAGGAGAAGCAGAGTCAGCAATTCACAAGCAGAAAACTTCCACTACCAGTCAGTAACATTTGCCTCTAAATTTGTTACACCAGTTATTGAAACAGAAAATCCTCAAATGAAAGGAGGAGAGCACAAGGTTTGCAAGCAATTTGCAGCTCTGGTTTCACCTTAACGCTACAGATTAAGGCTTGAAACAAAAATGAGGCTATCACCTAACCTCTGTTTGGGGTTTAAAGCTTTGATGGCTTAAAATAAAGCTCAACACATAGTCCAGCAAATCAAACAAAGCCATTCCACCCTGCTCACCTTCACACTACTCACTGTCATTACAGTTTAAAAGCTTTCAGCATTAAGCAAATAAAATCATTGACTGCAGACAAAATTAAAGAGATGCTACAACTACTCTGACAAACAGCTTGGCTATGAGCAAACCTTTGACTGCTGATAAGACTACAGAAAAAAAGAAATAAGCCTTCTTGTCCAACATATCCCTATTTTTTCCTTTATCAGCTTGTGCAGATCCACCTTCTTGCTTTACAACAGGAAACAAACACAAGTAGGGAGAAAACTGCATTTATTGTCTCTCCCATCCATGTTAAAAAACAGCAGTCCTGATGGTTCAGATCCCACAACTTAAAAATTGCTATTCTCCACCTTCAAGTTCACAGTGCAAGACTAATTCCTAACCTTTGAAATTCCTAACCCAGAAACCAACAAGTAATTTAAAAAAAAACATGGTACAGGATACAAAATAGGGCTTAGCACCACTAGGAAGAGGAAGGTCTTGTATTATGTTCTTCAGCACCAGAGACATAAGCTCAGTGGAGCATTCTCAATCTGGCATGTCCCGTGTCTGCTGAGTACAGAGCTAAAAATCTCGTGTCTGGGTATCTCTCACACCAAAGGTCATGTCTTCACACTGAGAGGAAAGAAAACATTACCTTCAGCAGGTCTAAGGACCTTTTAAATCCTTAGTGGTTAAGACCTAAGGAAGATTGCTCAATGAAACTGGAGACCTCCTGAACAATGAAGCTTGCAGTTGACTTTGACACTTCTCATGGGCTTTCAGGGAGAAGGCAGGTCCCACAGCACATGGCAAAGAAGAACATCCTTCCTGAGTCAATCAGTTCACTTAGGCAGCCACAGCAGAGTACACAGCTGAAAAAGAGACATGCTTCTTGAATCCTGGACTCCTCTTTCAAATGCTCCACAGGATTTGTAATCCAGAAGTTTGGTGCACATGGTAAAAACGTTAAAGAAAAACAAGCTAAGATTTCCTCGTTAACTTCAGCAATCCAAACTCCAAGCCTGCGAAGATGGCACAGCCTGGTGAGGTTCCTGGCCTGTCTGTTACAGTACAGAGCAAATCACCTAAGCAACACCTCCCTGCTGCTGGACAGGTACATAAGGCAAGGCCCTTGGGAAGCAAACGTGCCTCAACAGGCACAAGATGAGAAGTTCCACCAGAAGCTTACAAGATGCAAGGTCACTTTAGCAAGAACATGACACACTGATTTAGACTGTGAACCAGAATACTTGCTACTGAAAACATGACATGGCATTTATCTGCTAAGTTATTTTAACCTTTTTAACTTTGAAAGTTAGGAAATGAACCAAAGTCATTTCAGGTTTAAGTCTAAGAATTGATTATCTGTCAAAATATTCAAGGAGCCAAACACTGAAGCCACAAGTTCATGGAGAGAATGATACCTGACAAAGTTATCACCTATAAAAGCAAATGTTTCTTCATATCTGAAAGGATCGATTGGTCTGTAGGACCCATGTAAAGAGAGAATAATGGGAAAAACAAGAGAAGCTCTCAAACAGGCAGAAATATGCCAGAACGCAGCCGCTGTCAGTGAGAGTGCACAGCCCCTGACAGGCAATTATTCTTTGATCTATTGGCTGAAGCACTGAACAAACATTCTGAAATTCCACACAGAACCTTGTGCATATCACGACTGGTCACAATGACCAGTCTACTTTTATCATGAGAAGCTTTTTCAGGGCAGTGATAGTAAGAACCATTCAAAATGAGACAGTTTTCCTCCAAGGCATATAGTCCAGGAAGAGGGAATTTAATCATAAATTCAGTTGCCCTTCCAGCAATGAAACCATTACTTACCAACTCCAGGACACAAAGATGCATCTACATGTGTAATTGCTCACTGATGGGGACAAAAAGCTACATTCAGCACTGCAAAACAGCTTTTTCTCATCTGTAATTCTGAAGGAATAAGCCAAGTGTTTCAAGTGTGACCCTACAGAAAAAAATGGAAAAAGCTGACACGAAGGTCTGGCACAAGCCTTTTCAGCATCCTCTGTCTGCTCTGTAATTCCTGAATGGGGAGTAGTGGTGACAAATGTAAGGACCTCTTCTAGAGTGTTACTTAATTAAGTGTGAGGTAATTTTCACATCAAAATATTCAAGGTAAAGTTCACGACCTACAGAAACACGAGCCTTGCCATCAGGTTATTGAACAGATTCTAACTACAGCAAATTAAAAATCAAGAGATACAAGTCAAAGCCCCAACAATGAAGCAGTCCATCCTAATTTAATGTCACTTTACACACAACTTGAGCTCTAAAACCTAGCTCCAACATTTAATCACAATAACTACAATTTCAAGAGTCAGTCTTTGGATTTCTCCCTCTCCCTATTCTCCTGTTCCACTCTCCAGCGTGACAGCTTTATCTTTGCTTAGACTTCACCACCAGCAACACAATTACACCACAGCAAGCCCTGTGCCTAGAACAGCTTGTACGAGTGCTGCACTTGAGTTTGGCCAAGATGCAGTGAGATGAGGCAAGTCCCAGCCCCGCTCCTCCGTGTGGATACAACAATGCACCGTGATGACAGCTCAAATCCCGGCATAGCCAACGCTTCGGGAGCAAACACACTCCGAAAATCTTCACCAGAATCCCAGTGCCTACAAAGACACATACATAATTACTTCTTGGTTCTGACTGGGGATTGAAATACACATTCAGGAGACAGCTTTCCCACTATAAACCAGGCTTTAGAGCCATTCTGCTGGAAGCACTGGCTGTAAAGCAAACTGAACGGCGAGCTGGAGCTCGTAAAAGCTTATTCACAGAAAAGGTGTGTATTAAAAGAGAATAGCACAGCACTAAAATGGTCTGCCAAGGCAGAACGCAGCGTAGGTGCAGCAGGAGAACGGACCCTTTCTGCCCCCTGCAGTTCCCACTGCTCCCTGGATTTTTAAGACAGGCTTAGGAGGGTTAGTAGTTACCATTCCAGAACCAGAACCATTTACATCTGGCTCTCACCAACAGCCAAGGCATTTTTACACCTACCTTCATCTGAACAACAGTTAAACTGCCCAGTGCCTTCCACAAAGATCAATTATACATATGGAATGTTTTCTGCAATAAACATATAATATGACTGTCCTTGATCATGCAATAAAAAGATTATCACTGGCTAATAAACCTTGAATTTAGCCTCATCATTTTGATGATCAGGATTAAGAAGAATCTTCACCAATAAATAGGTGCTCCTAAGCAGTGGCAGCTTGCTCCTAGAATATAGATACACATATACATAATATATGTGTAAACTGTTAAAGGACATAATATATGTGTTTGTAAACTATTAAAGGACAAAGGATTGTTTTCCAGTTATATGGACTATCTAGGTAATTTTATTTCTAGTTATTGTACTATAAATATGCCACCAAACAGAAAACACCATTTTTCTAATTTTACATGTAAAGCTGTCAGGCATACATATGTACAGGGAATTTCAGTGAATTAAAATTCCATGGAAGAAGGTCTCATGTTCATATACATAAGGGGTGAACAAAGTACCATAACTGTCACTTACAGACTTTTTTCAATCCTTACAAACACAGACAGGGAACTGAATCCCAATTTAGCTACCCAAAATGTTCCCCCATATTGATCATGTACACCCACATATTTCAGGTGGGCTGGATTCAGAAACCCAACTGTTTCCATACTGGCAACCTGCTTTAAAAAAAAGCGGGGGAAAAAGCATTTTTAGCATGTATTAGGAAAACTGGTGTTTTTCCTGGGCTGACAGATAATTTTGAAACAATCCTGTTCTGCTTTATGAGCCTGGCTGTGCAAAGAGGAAGTGAGAGCAGATTGATTACAATGGAATATTCTGTATTTTCAGCTGTTTTCTCAAGCAATGATGAACACATCCCTACATTAGATTTCAGAAGGAAAAAGCTATTGCAGCACACAAGAGGTATGCAGGTTACACAGGATGCTCCATATTTAGAAAAAGGTAATTTTGCTAATGAAATTTTATTTTCATTCTTCCACATAGCACTTGGTTTGTATTTGCCTGAGACATCTTCATACCTCACTTGCCATTTTTTTCTTCCACAGCACAGACACAATTTTTTTCTCCATTTAAGCTGAAAGCACCATCAACTATATCCCAATTTGTATTTTAACATGCTATAGGCTAAATAAACCCAGATTTTGACTAATATACTCCATAATATTGACCTGTAGGGAATTGTAAGGTATTTAAAACAAGTCTGGCTATACTTTGCAGGGCTAGCAAGTAATTAAATCCATTTAAAACATATTTCTTCTCAGATTCCATTTTTTCCTCTTTAGGTAAAAAAAACTGGGAAATGGGATTATCCTGAGAACATGAACTGAACACAGAGAAATGGTTTGGCACCTCACCCTTTAAGTCCATCCTTCATGCTCTAGTTCTATTATGAATAATAAACTGAGCAGCTTAATGCAAAGCACTGGGATCAGAAAGTTTTCAATGGGTTCTTCCAACAAAAACACAATCTGTGCTGTCCCAAACCCCAAGTTTTGCTCCGTGTAGCTGCTGCCTTCCCCTCCTCTGTCACCAATGCGACGACTGACAGAAATCTGCCAAGTCACTTTGAAGTAAAAACTAGTTGATTCTAGGGAAAAACAGTAATTAGTTGCACAGTGCATAGAGCAGCCCTCCAGAAANTTTTTTTTTAAGAAAAACCCACACACATACCCGGGGGAGCCGCAGCCCCCGGCGCCGGGACCCGCTCCCAGCCATTGTGCTCCGCGCAGCCCCCCGGGCTCGGGCGCGGCCCCGCGGGGCTCCACAAAGCTCCGCCACAGGCCGGACGTGCCCGGTGCCCCGGGCCTCCCCTCCCCCCGGTATTCCGGGAAACCTCCGGGAGGAGGAGGAGGAGAAGGAGGAGGAGGAGGAAGCGGCGGCGCTGCGGAACAGCCCCGCTGCGGAACAGCCCCGCTGCGGAAAAGCCGCCGGGGCAGGTGGCAGGGAGGGAGGCCCC
>VZRH01000916.1:547406-558229 GCA_013397555.1 Urocynchramus pylzowi
CTCCTTCGCCGGCTCCTTCCTCCTCCGCCTCGCGCGCGCCCCCCCCGCCCGCCGCGAGCAATGGTCCGAGCCGCTCACTCAACCCAGCCCGCCCGGCCCGGAGTGGGATAGACCAACGGGGAAGGTGCGGGAGGAGCGCCCCCTCTGCCCCGCCGCCCGCGAGGGAGGGAGCGGCGGGGGAAAGGAGCGCGACGATTGGTCCGCATATCTGTCAATCTACCCATCTCTACTGTCTCATTGGTTCCTTTCCCTTTCTTCTCTCCCCCTCCGCCCTTCCTACCTAGCATTTCCCCCGCCGGAAAAAGGCGGGACATCCCGAACGATTAACAGCTTATCTGACCAACGGAGGCAAAAGGCGGGGTCTATGTTGTGGGAGCGGCTGTATGATTGGTTGGAATGGGCGTCAGTCACGTTGCAAGCGGAGAGAGGATTGGCTGTGTCCGCCAGGGGGCGGTCCCTCGCAGAGCAGCCTGCGCTGCTGTCACATCCGCTGGTCCCGCTCTCGCTGTTCCCTCAGTGGTTTCCTGAGGGAAGAGGGGTCTCCTGAGGGGAGAGCGATCGCCGGGCTCCCGGGAGAAGCTCCGCGCCACGCTCCGACGGGCTCCCAGCACCATATATGGTCCCTCCATCCCGCCAGCCTGCATCCTGGTGTCTCCATAGGGAAGAAACAAAAGCGGTGTATAACCAGAACTGGTGTTATTTCAGCTTTTTCCTATACAAGGAAATGGGAGGACAGTGAAAAACGTTGGAATCTGTACATAGCTTTCAGCTTGTATTCCACACACACTATAGGGTTACATAATGGAGTGAGGCAGGAGGGGAAGGATGGGAATTATGCCGTGGTTTCTGAAGAGAGAGACCGGAGGCTTTGCAGAGGCTTCTTAGACAAGCACTGCAAACACTGTGCAACAAGGAAATAAGTGGTGAAGTGCCACCACATTATTTCACCAATCACATTTTTCAGTGCTTGCTAATCACATTCCTCGGCAGCTGTAACCTTGAAATCTCCACCTTGCAGATTTCCATATAGCGTCCAGTTTCCTGACCTGCTGCTGCAGCTTGCCAGAAATAAATACAAAAATTTGTGACAATCACCTGAGGACTTTCCACTTCCTCCTGAGGTGCTGCTGTTTTAAAAAGAAAGCAAGGTAGGTAGTAGGAAACTTAGCTTATGGTTTGTGTATAGCTAGAAGGTTTGGTGGCAAAGTAGGGCTAAGAAAAGAGCTGGGTTTGTGCCCCCAGGCTGAGGCAGCAGCAGGACACGCTGTCCTGCTGCGTGGGACACCTGTAATTGTTGCATCTCCTGGCTCACCCTACTTATTAGCCTCTCCCAGAAATCCCTCTTCCACACACTCTGGGGATTATACTCCAGTGATAAACCTGGAATTGCCCCACAGGTGGGAAAAAAAAAAAAAAAAAAGATGCCAAGAGCCAGGAGAGGGCTCGATTATCCCGCTATGTACACAAATTGCACTGAATGTTTCAGAAGATTATGAGTGGAATGTGGAGGGAGGCTGTACCCTCTCTTTGACCCTATGTAATCATTAGACCTATTAAGTCATCACAGTGCAGCCTACAGCTCCTTGGAAAGGGAACAGGAATTGGTGCTGCACGTCCTTCCCGTGTTAACCCAACTTCCAGGAGAATTCACCAGTTTTCAAAAGCGGGAGTCAGAGAGAGCCAGCCCCTCCCCTGAGAAAACCACCCTCAGAAAACAGGGAAGTTAAGGATTGCCAGCTCAAGGTGCATAGAAGGGAACAAGATGGGTGATTAGTGTCCTAACAGCATCTAATAATTATTCTCTGAATATTTCCAATCAAACAAAGCCTCTGATATTGCTACAGTCTAAATACAAGCAGAAAGTTATTCTTATTCTGCACCAACCTACTGTTACTAATCTGGGGCTTTTCTCCATGGCTACCACATCAAAACAGGAGATAAAGATAAAAGAGAGAATTTCTGCCAATGAAATTTAAGTCCATCTCGCTGAAAAAACAGGATACCAAAGAGACAATACATATGTTCAGTGTCCTGCAGACTCTGAAATTTTCATGGAGATTTCTGTGCCACTCTGTCTTGCAGAGTCCCTGTGTTTACTCCCTTTAGAGTGTCTTATGTAGAAATAACAAGAATTGTGAGCTTAAACACAATTGCTTTAAGAAACACCTACATTTTTTAGTGATTCTCTCTCAAAGAGAGAACCTTTGAAAAAAATACTGATCTTTCTCTCTCTGGTCACTTCCAGAACAATTAGCACAGTTACCTACTCCTGTCCTGGAGGTTTCTGACCCTGCTGAGGATGTGAGGAGCATCCTGTGAGCCACAAAGGACCCCATGGAGGACACCCATCCTGGAGCACACCTGGTGAGACCCACTGTCACCTCCCAAAGGCAGCCATGTAGAAATTTAAAGATCACTCTTAGGGGATATTTCCAAAGTATAGATGTTACCTTTCAAACTTAAAGCTCCCCCAAGGTTCCCTTGGCACCTTATTCTCCATAAAAGGGGTTTATTTATGCTGGAAATTCAATTTGGACTTCTTGTGGTAAATTGGAACCAGAGTAAAAATCCACTTTGGAACAGTGTAGAAAACAGTGGCTTTGGAAATTTTTTGAGACCAGCTCCTGATTTGGGGAGCTTGAGGCAAAACTCTACATGTGTCATTAAACCCTTTGCTTTCTGTCCTGTGAAGACACCAGAATCTTTCCTATGAAGTATAAAAACTTCCAACTCTACAAACACTTCTCGCTTGTTGCAGCCCACACACTAAAGGCGACACAACAGCACAGAGCAGCAGCCAAAACAAAATAGGAGTGGAAAATAGTGACAACATTTTGTCAGGTAGTAATTGTCAAATGAGGGCCTGCTTGCTCTCACACACACACACACACACACACACATTTACAAGTTTGCTGTAGTTTAAGTTACTCTTGGGCATAGCTTGGGAATGTTTCTAGAATAAAACCTTTTGGTGCAGCAGATAGCTTGGGAAAGGATTTGCCTCTGAGGGAAGGAAACAGTTTCATTCTCTCCTGTGTCTCTTGGAAGAATTTTTAATTTTAAAGCATTGATGATTATGCTAATTAGTGCTTACCCTCAAATGCCAGTGGAATATAAATGTTGATAGTAGCTAAAACACACTGCAAATGTGCAGCAAAGTCTTCCTCCAGAGAGTCATCTGCGTTCCATGATAGCTCAGCTGGGGAGGAGCAGCATTCTTCACATGGAAAAGCAAAGTAACTGCCTCTTGTATCCATGTCATCCCAAGGTGGCACTTCTAGGCTCCTCTGGATAGCCATGAATCAGCTGTTACCTCATCACTTGGGCATGCTTTGCCATGATGTGTGTTAACTAGACCAATTTCATTCTCAGGTGAACAGGAACGCTTCCCTTCGATCAGGTGTGTGAGCAGCATCATGGATTTGGGTAGGATTCCTCCCATAACCCTGGATTACAAGTGGAGCTGCCCTAAGTTTGGACCTGCAAGAGCCTGAAGCCCCTGTCTCCACAAGTGGGTTTGAAGGGGGATGTTCAGGAGCTTTGCTCCTGCAAGCACAAGGGCTCTCCATGCTAATAACCAGTACTAATCCTCCCAGAATATGGGAGGATTCCTCAGTACCTCTCCTGCATTTTTTTCAGGCACTCTAAAAAATACAAGTTCTTCCACATTCTAAAAGGAAGGAACTTACAGAACTACTCTGCTTACCAAAACACACACAAAAAAATATTTTAAAGCCTAAAAAGAACACTTTTACCTCTTAAAAATTGCCCTAATTTTAATCTTCAGGAATTTTTTTCCCCCTGAGCTCAAGCCTTTTGTCATCCAAGCATTGTAAACTTCCATCCAAGTAGTACTGCCATTGCTTAATCCACAGGCTTTAAAGCAGATGAAGTTTTGTGTCTGGCTGCAGGGCTTAAAGCTCTGGAGGTATCACAGGCAGAATCCATTGTGTGCTTCTGCCTGAAGCTGATTGCTTCTGAATCCCTGGGAAGTTCAGCTGAGTTACCTCAGACACCTGAAGGTCTATAGGGAAAAACTGGTACTTGTCATTTATCTTGGGGATGGAGTACTGACCTTGCTACAAAACCAAATGGATTGTAAAGTCCCAGCTGTGCCAGCTTCTCTAAAAAGCCTTGTTTTCATCCCAATCCATTGGCAATGGCACCTGGTAGGTGCCAGAGCAGAGATTTCCACGTGGCTCAGTTTCAGCATAGCACACAGTGGTTTCTTGAATCCACAACATTCCATGGTAAAGGATTGGTTCAGCTGAGCAGATCCTGCCAGGAAGATGATTGTCAGTCCAAGGACTGCACTGATAGGTGGATTTCAGTGGATAAAGCTGACTTTGGACTTGGTCATCAACTCTTGACATTCTCCCTTGGAATCATGCCCCCCTGTACAGCAAATTTAAAGGTACTAACACTAAAATTCCTTGTCTTTGAGATCTTTTGCAGACCTCTTTAGAGCAGTGCACAAGACTCCAAGGACTCATGGCCTGTGGATTGAAAATAGTCCTAGAAAAACACAATGCCTGTGCTTATTTTTCTGAAGATCACTCGTTAGATTTCCCGTCAGCACTGTCAGAGGGTGAAATCTTGGCCCCAGCTGAACTCAACAGGAATTTTGCCACTGACTTGAATGGAGCTAAAATGTCACTCCTGCTATTTGTCAAGGCAATTACATCCAGACAATGCTTTAACATCTGGCTTCAAGTGAACACACAGAGCAGTTCACTCCCTCAGTCTCTGAAGACATTGGCTATCTCCATAAAAAATGAAACATTTGTTCTTGGCAAGCTGGTTGTAATGAGGAGGGGATCCATCCAGTGACATCCAGGAACCAAGTCCCTGTTCCTTAGCCTATAGTTATTGGCAATAGCATCAATAGATTTTCTGTCACTTTCTGGGAAGAATGTCAAAAGCACCCATCTACTGTTGCAAGTCATTCTGTTGTAAAAACTTTGTTTAGAACAGCAGATCTGCCCTCATCTGTGGTTTCTCACAGACAAGGGGGGTTTTCACCCAGTTCATCTTCTGTTCCCCAAGGCACTGGAAGGTCCCTTGTTAGCTCAGGGAGCAGCATTTCTATCTAAACCTTTCTCTGAGTATGATGGTCAAAGATAAGGCTGAAGGACAACTGATTATAGGTGAACAAATGGTGTGAGCTCATTTCCCTTTCTAAAAACCCACCTGAGACAAGGCAATATTGATTTATTGCAAATATAAAGGTTAGGTCAACGTCAGGTGGGGCACACCTTTTCCTGGTAGAAAAAATAAAATCCTATATATAGAATTACTTGATCAGTAGTGATTAAAAAACCTATTTGAATGGGAAGAATCACAGGATCATAGAATGGTTTTGCTTGGAAGAGATACTGAAGATAATCCAGTTGAAGCCCCATGCTGTGGGCAGGGACACTTTCCACTAGACCAGGTGGCTTCAAGCCCTGTCCAACCTGGCCTTGAACACTTCAGAGATGGGGCATTCAAAACTTCTCTGAGTCATTGGATGATGTCTGGAAGAACAGAGATGTATAAAGAGAGGGGCTTTTATGCTTCAGGTAGACAGGGATCTGTTCCCAGCTGGTGAGTTGCTGTACTGCTCACTTGTGCAAAACCAGCTTCCCTTGGTCTCCTTCCATCCCCTGGGATGCAAAGCCAAACTCAGTCACCAGCATCTGATGAGCCTTAATTCCCAGCACTTAAATAATTAGCTTCTCAAATGTACAAAAACAACTCTCATTTTCTGGATTAATGAGGGGAGCTGGGTTCCACTGAGCCCAGCTATTATGGAGCTGCTAAAGCAGTGTTTGATTCCATGGCTGCCACTGAGCTCAGGCCCCTGGGAGAGCAGGAACACGGGGAGAGCAGCGCTGCAGGGTTAAAGTGGAAGCCAGCAGGGGAAACCCTGGCAGGGGAAACCCTGGCAGTGCTTAGTGGGTTTATGCAGAGGGAGGGATGGTTTTATTTCTGTGTCTGCTGAGTCTCATCTGGGTTGGTGGTGCTGCCATGTGACCCGGATGAAGGCTGAAGCTCGGGCAGATCCTGAGGGTGGGTAGTTTGCTTTAATCACAGGCCAGGTAAAGGCAGTTTCTGAGGCTGGGTAACAAAAATATGACACAAACAGAAACCTAAGGCTTAGGTAGTCACACAGCAGCTTCTGTCCAGTTTCTGTAGCCAAAGCAGTAGGGAATGGCAAGGAGCTGGAAGGCTACAGTGGAACTGGAATGTTCTTGTCCTCTACGTTCATTTGTCTGAGGAGTTGGTAGGAAACTGGTTGCAAAAAGTCGATCTTGCCTCATTTTGGCAGGTACAGGCATCTAAACTCTTCAAAACAAACTTCTGTTCTGTCTTGGGGATCTTGGCACAGGGCTGGCAAATTTGTTTTTCCCAGGTGGAAGGAGAGGGGACTGAGGAAATGTCAGCCTGCAAAGGCTGCCTTGCTCTGCCCCGGGAGGTTTAAACTGGGGCCACATGACATGGACAACTCAACACTGTTGGGACTGTTCCCTTCCTCTCTCTGCATCGCTGATTCCCTGCCTTGTACATGGAATAGGGAGGAGAGAATAATTGCAAAATCAGGGAATTTGAGATGTAACTGCAGCCACTCAACGAAGTCATGCAGCTTCTTCAGAGAACTGGAGATGAAAAGGCCTGGAGTGTTGATTTCTTCAAATTCTTCAGCCATCAAAGAGCCCTTCAGTCCATGTCATTCTCCCCCACCCATTAGTACATCCAAATTAGTGGTCATGCAGTCCTGGATGTGGATTTGGGGCTAAATATCTTCTCACACTGAAGTTCTCCTGCACCAATATGCCCTCGAGTACATGACATCTGCCACATTTGCAAACCAAACCAAACCCAAACTTTTGGCCTCTGTAAGAAATATGTGAAATTGCAATGGAAGCCCTGGGTTAATCAAGGACCTTGGTGAAAATATAGCAGGAGTTGAGAGGTTAACATGGACATTCATGGAACTGAGATGGTTTATGCAGCAAAGGTCCTGCTTCATTCAGTGCCAGGCTCCAGGGACACCAGGGACCTGCAGGTGCTCAAGAATCTTAGCACCTTCCCAAAGCAGGAGCACTTCCCTGGAGGTGGCCATTCAAAATGCAACTCCTTTGAAAATGCATGGATGCTGCTTCTCATGTCAGGGCTTGTTGGACCACTGACTTCAGACGAGTAATTTAGCTGAAGCAATCAGGAAATAATTATTACAGTGGAGAGTTAAAAGACAGTAATTAAACTGTATAAATAAATAACTGAAGTGACTAAAAATGTCCACCCAAAGCCTACTTTTGGAGCACTATTTAATGTAAATGAATCACTTAGTGGACAATACAACAATCATCTGTTCAGCTTCTATTCATTATCAAAAACAATACAGAAGGATTGGCAGGGAATAGCCATGTGCCAGAGGAAGCCCTTTAGGAAATACCACAGAATCTGGACTGGCTTTTGTCTGTTCTTCTATTGTGTTCTGACAATGCTTTGCTAATGAATGTCCAACGTCATTTCAGTTGTCTTTTTCTTTTTTTTTTCCCCAAAACCAGATCAGTGGTAATCTTGGCCTTCCAGGGTTGCTTGTTCCTGTTGGGAAGACTTCCACACATTATGTATCAGTTCAGCCAAGGTCCAAGAGGCTGAGGATGTGTTGTCTCAGGGCCTCTGGGAAATCCCACTGCAGCTGATGAGACAAAATCCTTTGATTTGGGCAAAAATCCATCAAGTTTTAAAGAAATCATCACGTATCTCTGAAACACGCAGTACTTCAGTGAGTTGTATACTCAGTAAATTTGTCTTTTGTTACTCTATTTGAAAGGACAATAACCTCATTCTGAGAAACAAGCTGCTTTTCCATAGGGAGTATTTACACTGATCATTCCCAGCATTATCATGGGAGTTATCTGCAGGAAGCTGCAGGCTGAAGGGAATCCCCATCAGGAATCTGGGGAGCTGAACCTAGCAGGCAGACACCTATGCTAGAACAAACAGAGGTAAGACAACACCAAGTACTAAAACGCTGTTATTATGCCTCAGAATTGATGATCCACTGACATTCCCATCTCTTAGGAGTTAGTGGTTTGGAATAGCTCCAAGTTCACACCTGAGGGTGCAGCAGGTACCCAGAGGGGTTCCCTTTTCTGACCTGGCTCCTTGGCTCACTCCTGCACTGCTCCTGCAACTTTCAGCTCCTGCAGCGTTGCTGGTTGGACTCTGTGGAGCCCCGCAGTGCAAAATCACTGTGACAGTCTGAGTTAAGAAAAAAGAGCAACAGTGATACACTTAAGAAAATAAACAGGCTTTTCTGCTGAGAAAATACACGTGGAATAGCACCCAGATTTGACTTTTCAAGGCTGTCTCTGAGGTTGTTTTATTTTGTATTAAAGAAAATCTGAGGCTCTGCAGCAAATTTCTGCAGCCAGGGTTTTCTGTCAAATCCAGTGACAATGGAGGATGTGAGTTTCTAGTTAAAGCTATCTAGAATTTGAGATAGAAATGCACACTTCATAAAATCTTGCTCTGAGCTCAGTCTTCCAAATAAAGCAGAGATGGCATCAAACCCTCCAGGGCCTTATGCTTGCAAAATCCCCACCAAGTTTGCTGCAGGCTTGGTGAGCAATTTGGAAGTTTTACTCACAGCATGAACTGAGAATGCCACTGAAGGTGGGACCTGAGGGTTGACAGCCCCTCTGGGGGCTATTTCTGATATTACTATTTCCAGCTTCTCCCTGTCCTTCAGCTGGAGATCACTGGGGCTGCAGGATGGGTGGCACATCTTCTCCTCTCCGTGTCACCGCAGTGCTCGGAATAGCAACAGAACCTGAAATAATTGCTGGGTTGGATTGATACCCTGGGCTGTGTGTGGGGAGGCACAGCCCAGCTGCCACCTCGGGGGCAGGCTGAGACCTCTGACAGAGAGCTGGGGCGGCAACAGCCAAAATCCACCCTCCTGGAACTGCTCCAGCTCCTTGGGAGGCACCGTTAGTGTTACAGCTCCCTCCAGACACACCTCTTGGTACCTGTGAGGCCGAGCTGCCGGGTGGAGAGCTGAAAATGGGTGGTTGTAGCACCCGAAAACTGCAATCCTGAATGCTGCCCTTTCACTAAAATAATCTGTCGCTGGGTTTGGGCAGAGAGAGAAAACAGCTGAGCTTCTGATAAACAGCAGTTCATTTTGCAAGATCATTGCCACCATTTGCACTAATTGACACTTTTTTTATAGTAATCTCTGTTAAAAGACAGAATTTCTCAAGTATTTTTTGGTAGGAAAAGAGAAGCTGATTATGTTAATGCTCAATATATTAAAGGCATCATCCTTATTTTGGGAGCAAGAAAAATGTAAATAATTACCCTCCTTTGTTTAATAAACTTCCCCTAAAATATATTTTTAAAAATGTATTCAATAAAGTTCTGTTCCTCCCTGCTCTGGTAAAGAATTCTTTTTGATAGTCCCTCGAGTGGATGCTTAAGTCAGGTCTCGCTGTAATTACACACCTCGCAGCAGTGCGGAGACTTAATTAAGAGAGTCACTGTAGGTGTGTTGTCAGACGGATACAACCCAGTGCTGCTGGAGGAGGCACCGGCATCCAGCTGCAGTGGGCATGCCGGGGAAGAAAATTCAAGTTTGCAGAAGATTTTGAGATCCTCCTGCAAAAAAAAAAAAAAAAAAGCAGCGTGGACACACCCAGCAGCCTCCGTTCAAAGCCCCTCAACTCCATCATCAGGGAGTCTGTGGTTTTAAAAATCTCTCTGTACTCACCAGGAGACGCTCTGCCACACGGCAAGATTTCAGATTCTCTCCTCCCCTCCTCCCAAAAGTGTGACTCACCAGTTTCAAATGGTGACATTTCATTCCCAAACTATTCCGGGAGCAGCTGGCTCCATAGCACATGGGGATGTGGGGAGAAGGGAGGAGGGAAGGAAGAGCCAGCTTGCACAGTGAAAACCACTCATTCTCTCCCCCACACAGGTATGTTGCTTTTAAATCTCGGAACCACGTAATTTGGGACACGCTGGCAAATTCCATCGGAGGAAAACAATAAATCAAGCACATTTCTGGGGAAAAAAAAAAATGCACGTGCCAGTGATGCAATTCCTGGGTCACCAAATCCCTTCCCTGTCAGCCAGGAGGGACTGGGAGAGGGGTTTGCTCTCCCGATGGAAGAGGTGTGAGGAAATGCCCTGTTCCCCCTTCTCACTCTCCCTACGAGTTCGAACCCCGCAGTTCTGGGCGAATTTCTGTGTGATGCAGGGTCAGGGTTTAGTCAGCATCAGTATCTTAATAACGATGACCAAATGCATGTGCAACAGGGGAATGACACAGAAATCCATGTCAGCTCCTGGTCCCGAGAGGAGTTCTGTGTCACTCTGCAGTCCGGCATCGCCGTGTCCCTTCTGTGGGGACATCGCTGCCATGAACACAACACCCTGCATGTGAGGAGCGGGATGCTGCGGGCACCGGCCTCGCCAGCACGCACAGAATTCTGCAGGCACAGAACCCCAGGATATTCCGAGCTGGGAGGGACCCACAAGGATCTCCGAGCCCGACTGATTCGTGAATGGCCCAGCCGGGGATCGGAGCCGTGACCTTGGCGTTGCAGCAGCGGCCGGTGCGGTGCCGGGGGCCGGAGCGAGGTGTGGGGCTGTGCTCCGAGCGTGGCTGCGGGCTCGGAGCCGCCAGCCAGCCCCANGGCAGCTGGGCGCGATGGAAGCCGCCGGCACAGCAGCCTGGCACCGAGGTACTGGGGACACCGGGCTGCAGGGACCATCCCCAGCGAGGCGACAGCCCCAGGGAGACGTGGCGGGGGGCCCGCCCCCGG
>VZRH01000916.1:558286-585504 GCA_013397555.1 Urocynchramus pylzowi
GGTTCTCCGTGTGTGTGCCGGATCGGAGTGCCGGGAACAGGCTGCCACAGCCCAGCCCAGCCCCGTGCATGTCTGCACAGGAAATGTTTGATTACAGCTTCATTCATCTCCTCTGCTGCCGTCGGGAAGGGGGACGCTGTTCCTGTGGCTTTCTCTGCCCGGCAGCAGCTTGGGACCTTGCGCTGGCCAGATCCAAGCCTAATTCCTATTTTTTCCTTGGGGGAGCCCCACTGAAAGCAGTGCTCGTTCAAGAAGAGGAGGATGGCTCGCTGCTCGATCCAGACATGCAGCAGCAATGACCTTGGCTAGGTAACCATCTCCTGAATACAAAGATGGATATAAAAGCAGCAATCCCCTTTTTAAAAAAACACCCAGTTTTCTGCTAAGGTAGGGAAAGGCAGTGGTTTGTTAAATAAATGCGTCTGTCAGAGCTGGATTTCTTTCCCAGCTTCCCTAAATGCCCTTCACCAGCAGAGAGGGGGAGGGGACCTGCTCTTTGAAGCCTTTTCCTTATGGGAATAGAAAACACGGAAAGAATTCAATTCTCTGCCACAGCCCAGCAGCACTGATCCACACTTCAAACCCCAAAGCCCGGGAGCCCGGCGGGCTGGTGGGTGCCTGGAGCCTGCAGTACCACAGATTAGCCTTGCTCGATATCCGGTATCATTAAGTGTCCCCCGTGGTGTTAAAGCACAGAAAAGGGAGCAGGAATGGAGACTGGGGAAGAAAAATTAGGAAATTCTGTGCAGAAAGAACTGCGGTTATCCAAATCTTTGATCAAAGCACCATCTAGTGAAGAACAGGCTCCTTGCAGCTGGCAGCGCTCTGGGCAGCTGCACCAACATTTGCCTTTCACCACAAGTTTGCTGCTAAAACCCCCCCAAAATCACCCAAATATGCACAGCCCGTGCTGGACCTGAACGAACAGGAACGTGCCCCAGAAATTGCTGCCCTCTCCTTAAATCTTTCTGAGTGGAAACGCGTTCCTCTGCTCCCCTCATCTCCCACCAGAGAACCCCAGCCCCCCTGGAACCCGCAGGGAAGGAGGCACCACAGGAAGAGAAGGATTTCCATGTTGTAGTTTGGGAGCTGAGGAAAAGAAAAGGTAAGTGAGCGGTCCAAGGTCGTGCAGGAAGCCAGAGGCAGATCCGGGAATAGAGATCAGCCACCCTGGACCCAGGGATGCCTGAACAATAGCACAGCCTCTCCCTCTGTTGTCATTTAACTCCTTCCTGACCCACCAAAACCCAGAGAGGGGTGGGCTCTCCACTCCTCTGCAGGTGTGCCTGCGCCTTTACAGCTCTTGGGGGTCCAGCCCTCGGTTTGTACCTGCTTTTCCCCCTCCAAACCAAGAAGTAAAGGCAGTAGGGAAGGACAGGGTTGGATATCCTGAGAGCAGTGAAGCTGCAGGTAGGAAATACTTCTGTACAGTTGGCCTGAGCTGTCCTCTCATCAATTAAAACAACCACAATTAGCATCTGTTTATGGAAATGGTACCTCAGCTTTGCCATTTCTGTGTGTGACAAAACATCACTCTCTCTCCTGGAAGCATTCAGCTCCAGTAAAGTGATTGTGGAGTGAGGGGATCGTTAGCTGCAGGAGGAGAGGACATTTCTGCCTCTCCTTCTTCCCCAGCTTTCGGGTTATCCGCAAGGATTGGGGATTTGCAGCACGATCACACATCAGAAATGCAGCTTCACTAAGTCTACACTGTTCTCACACTGAGCTTGGAAATGCTGCAGTGCAGGCTCTGGGGGAGACAGTAATTACAAACAAACCTTATAGAAAATAGCTGGAAAAGAAAAATAACACTCAGGTGGTGGAAAAAAACTGAACTGCAATGAACTGAACCTGCAGCAAAATTCTCCCAGAGACAAGAGCTGAGAGAAATAGTGACCAAGTAGCCAGAAAGAGTTCTCTGAAAGGAGTTTGATGTCCTTGAGTCAGAGCCCAGTTCCAAACCAGAACTATGACTGAGGCACAAGTTAACACCATCTTCTTGGTCACTGTCTGGAAGGGACACAGACAAATCTGCAAACAGCTGCAGGGGCAAAGAATTGGAAAAGCCTCGAGTAGTCCTTATTTTTCTGTTTTCCATCCTAGGTCTGTTTTTTTTTTCCCCCTACCACCCTGGAATGTTTTCATTGACTCCAATTATGGGAGCAGGGAGGGGAGGACGAGAGTCTGCACCCTTCTATGAGAGGCTGAGACAAGAAAATCTTTAATCCTGCCACAGCCCTTTGAACATTTACAACTTCCAGCCACAGGCACTGTGAAACTGGGAGCTCTCAGTTCAAACTAGTTCAAGGATGTTTTCCCTGGGGAAGGGTTTTGTTACCCTCTGGGGATTTCTGCCCAGATCTTTGCTCTTAGGGTAAGCAACCAAAGCTTTTTCTTACAGAAAGAAGCTACATCTTATACTCCTTGAGAAAAAAAAAAAAAAAAAAAAAAAAAAAAAAAGACACAAGGGAAAAGCCCANAGATCTTTGCTCTTAGGGTAAGCAACCAAAGCTTTTTCTTACAGAAAAAAGCTACATCTTATATTTCTTAAGGAAAAAAAAAAAAAAAAGTGACAGAAGTGAAGAGCCCACAGGAACAAGGGCACAAAATTGCTGCCCCAGAGATTAGGGTTAAAAGGCTGCAGATCTGCACTCAGTGATTGCAGTAAAGCAGAAGTCACCAAACACAAGTGCAAACTCAAATCCTAGAGTTTGGAGATTTTTTTCTTTTCTCCCCTCAAAAAAGAGCTCCTGCACTGCAAGAGTGCAGCAATAGAACAGCAGGATGTTTGTCAAGGAAGTGTTAACATGCTAAAAGGATTCCAGCCCTGTGCAGTTGTGGCCTGACAAAATGAGAAAGAAAAGAGATTTGAGTGCAAATAAAATCAACAAGCCTAGTTTTAGATGATGCCAACATTTACCAGCTGGGGCTTGCACAGCATGCAAACCAGACCTAGATTTGGGAGAGAGTCTTCACTAATGGTTCTGAGAACAAAGACATGGTGACATCAGTAAATCATCTGATCCCCAGCCACTGTGTGATGTGTCAATGAGCAGGTTTAAATCAGAGGTGAATTTCTTGCTAATTACATTAGATTGACTTGAGGAAATGGAATCCCAAGCAAAGCAACAAAGTCAAGCTTTACTTCACTGACTTTCCCTCTCCAACTGCAGCTCCCTTTGCTGTGTGACTTGCTGGGCACTCGGTTTCAATCAACTCTGCCAGCACCTGCCAGTCTGGGAGGGAGCATTCCTGTTCAATTAACACCTGGGAGATGCCAGGTGAATGACCAGAGCAGCCTGGCAGAGCTCTCAGGTCGCTGCTGTCCTGTGCATTAAGCTCCAGCTCTTGCTGCCCCAGTTGGGTGGGAAGGAAGGATTGAAATGGCTTTTTCCAGCTCTGGTTTTCAGGAGACTGAACCAACCACAGCTCCCAGTGAGGCTGCCATGACATGAGCTACCTTCTTCTGGGTTTTGTTTTTCAATTTAATTTGTGTAAATAAAATTATTGATTCTTCCATATCATTACATATTGTCCCTGAAGTCAAAAAAATGCATTATCATCCTTCCTTTCAGGCAGTAATTTTTAGGGAGATTTTGAATTATTTTCTCATCTTTTCCCGGAAATCTTGATCCCTTCCCAATGATGAACTGGCACTGAAGCTTTGGATTAATTTCAGTGTTTTCCCTATTAGAAGACAGGACCAAAAAAAGTTACAATACAAATTGATGATAAAACCATCTTTCAAAAAACTGCTGCAAAAAGCTTCCCTTTATCCACTGCTGTCCACAGGGAAAGACATCTGGGATTACCTTGGAAACATTTCAGTATTTCTGATTCCTCTGTAAATGTCCCTTCTGCTCATAAAGGACCTTCACAAAGAGGAACTCCCTGTGCCTTTCCTTCCTCAGGGCAAGAGTTCTGACACTTTTGGACTTTGGGCTTTTGGGATCCTTGGAGCCAGGTTTGTGCCACAGCCTGGCAAAGCTCCATGGCCCCTATCAGTGCCAGGGGATTTAAAGCTGCACATCCAGGCCCCGATTCTGCACAGAGCTCTGGAAAATCAGAGAAATCGGGTTTTTCCCCATCAGGGATTTGAAAGAGGCTCTGCAGAAATGTCCCTTTCCTCCTACAGGGATTTACTGCTGTTCCTCACAGTCACACCTTGCACAGTCCTGTCCTGTGCCACTGTCACCCTCAGGGTGGGATTTTGGGGGTGTCCTGTGCCAATGTCACCCTCAGGGTGGGATTGTGGGGGTGTCCCGTGCCAATGTCACCCTCAGGCACAGGGTGGGATTGTGGGGGTGTCCTGTGCCACTGTCACCCTCAGGGTGGGATTGTGGGGGTGTCCTGTGCCACTGTCACCCTCAGGGTGGGATTGTGGGGGTGTCCTGTGCAGGGCCAGGTGTTGGTGACCCCTCCAACCGAGCTTTTGTTGTGATTGTTTCTGATATTCAGATTTCATGTGGAGATATCAACGAGGACAGAGCTGAGGTCGGTGTAATCGGCAGTGAGGACGCAGAACAGTGAGCGCGGCAGCTGGGAACTCGGGATGTGCAGGGAGGGCTCACGATGGACCGGGATCGGCTCCGTGGGGCCCAGCAATGGCCCAGGAGGAACGGGCAGGACCTGATGGCCGGCAGGTTCCAGCTGGGCATGAGAAGAAACTTCCCCGTGTTGTGCCCAGCTCTGAGCAGAGAGGCTGCGGAGCCTCCCTCCCTCCCTGGGGATGCTCCAGAGCAATCCTGTGCCGTGTTCTGGGCCGGCTCTGCTGAGCAGGGAGGCTGCAGCCACGCCCCACAGTGCCTTCCAGCCTGACCCATTCGGGATTTTGGGATTCTGGGACCGAGGGCAATGCTCACCCGGGGGGAACCCGGGAGGGCGGAACCTCTGGTTGGCATCGCCGCTCCCCGACCGGGCGGCACAGGCGGGAGGACAGGTGAGGGCAGCTGCTGTCCGGTAGCGACTTCCGGTTGGCGTCACGGGGAGTGGAGTCCGGGCGGAAGCGGCCCGGGCCCACTTCCGGCGGTGGCCATGGTGACGGCGGCGGCCAGGTGGGGACAGAGGGGACAGGGGGGGACAGGGAGGGACCCCCGGGAGGGGCCGGGGTCTGCGGGGCTCGGGGGGCTGCGGGAGAGCTTGGGGGAGCGCGGCGCTGGCGCGCGCAGGGACGCCCCGCGCTCTCCGGGACAGAGTTCACCGCTGGTACCGACATGAAATATCTAATTATAGATAAATCGGGGACACGGCCGGCCGGCACGTCCTCACGGAGGCTTGGGTGGCTCTTGGTTTGGTAAATGTCTGCAAAACGCTTTCTTTGGAACAACAAATGTTTCGGTTTTCTGATCAGGCCACCTTTGTTTCTGTCCCAGCCACCAACGGAGGAATTCCGTGTGGGGAATTACAGTTTGTACCTGAGTAAAAGCGGCAGCAAGATTAATGAGAAAACGATTTCATAGAATCCTGGGCTGGGTTGAAAGGACCTTAAATCCCATCTCATTGTACCCCTGCCATGCACAGCAACACTTCCCACTAGACCAGGTGGAATTCCAGGTAATTTCTCAAGTCCAGGCTGGTTTTTGGGTGCTGCAAACGTATTTTTCCCCCTCTTGCTGCACCGTGGGTTGAAGAACTTCGGCAGGATGCACTGAAGGGCTGCTGAGATCCAGCAGAGGCTGATGCTGCAGGCAGTGCCTGGCTGGCAGCTTTCTTTGGGAATTCCAGCTGGGTTGTTGTTCTCCTGCCCCTGCTCCCTGTTTGGAGCCAGGAGCTCTGTCCAGTTGCTGCATTCCTCCTGAGGGGCTTTTACTGCTTTCAGAAGTTTGAATTCACCTCTGTCTTCTCAGCCTGGGGGTTAAATTCCCCCTCCCCTGGAAAGGTCAGAGCTGTGCTCCCAAGGTTTGTTTTTAGAGGCAGCCCTGGCTGGGCTGGCATTGGACACTTGCTTGGCTCGCTGCCATTTCCACATTTAACTCGGGGCTGTCCTGCTCCAGCAGCTCCAGCTCCAGCTCAGAGTCCCTGCAAGTGAGCCCTTTCTCAGGTAGGACATTGTGCTTTCTTCACACTAAAGCCCTCACTCAAGCCTCCAGGGGCTGTGCTTTTTTCCTTAGGAAAACCAGGTTTTTTTCCTCTTCCTTTTATCCCCCCAGCCGTTGGATTTGGGATTGCAGCCTCCCAGTGGGTGCCACTTGTCACCTAAAGGACACTGTGATTCTGGGAGCCTGGAGCTGCACAATCACTGTTGTTTGGGGAAGCTTCCAGGGGTTTGGTTCTTTAGGATCTGGTCTCATCTTTGCACCTTATTGATGAATATCCTTGTTCCTTCAGAAGCAATTGTCCTGCTCCTTTTATAGGAGAACACCCAGTTTTGTTTTAAAAGGAAAGTTCTGGGTTTATTTTTAATTGGATAAATGTGATTTATTCTATGGGAAACCTTCAGAAAGTTTCCTATCACCTGCATTTGCTCACAATATCAGTGCTCTTATTTCTGCTCTCTGACAACCTGCATGTTCCAATCCTGCCCTTTGGGATGGAGAATTGGGAATTACAGGACTTGGTTTGCACCAGTTAAGGAGCAGTGGCTTCTCTCAGTCTGAAACCCTGGTGTAATAAACATTACCTGTTAAGAACAGAGATTTTTTTTCAGTGTGAATACCCAAATGATTGAACAAAGGTGATAGTGGGGTCTCAGACCTCACAGGAGGCCTGAGAGGGTCAGCTCATCTCAAATGAGGTGTGGACCCCACGTGTTCCCCACCCTCACCCCCATTTTCATGTGACACAGCATTTTCTGCTCTGGGTGTCTTTGCCTGCTTCAGTATTATCTCAGTTTGGGGTTGTGATAGAAGCAGGTCACAAAATCAAAGCAAAATTTGTTGCTGTAGGTCTGAAATGCTACAGAAGTTCTTCTGTCCCAAATGATTTATTCACCTGGGTTGTCCTCTCTCTCAAGTCTGACTGAACTGAGATTTTCTTTCTTTTGGGTTTTTTTTTTAAGAGGCCATTTGAGCACCTTGGAAGAAGGCACTGCATCTGCTTGCCCCCCAAATATATGTACTATATATNAATATGTAAATACATATAAATAAATGTAAATATAAATATATAAATATAAAATGATAAATATTATATATATATATATATATATAAACTGTAAAGGGATTTGAATCTCTGATTGGCAAATCCTTCTCTCTCAGGCTCCAGCCTGGAAGCTGCCAGGCCAGGTTGTTGCTCCTGCCTGGGTCCTTGGTTTGCTGCAGCCCTCAGGCAGAGATGGACAATCTGCCCAGTTCATGTGTATAACATGGAGAAAAAGGAAAGAAATACAATAAAAGATGAGAAATATTTTTCAGCTCTCAGCGTGCTTTAGTTAGGAGAGGTGTCAGGAAAGCCCCCTCTTCTCAGTTACCTTTTCACCTGCATTTCACTGAAACCACAGCAGGGCCAGATTTTTCCAGTGCCTCATGAAGGAAGTGCCAGTGCAGCTGTCAGCTCCCACTTTGGAAATAATGAAGGGGCCTAAACGTGGGCTGAGGATTTTTTTTTTTGATTCATGTCCTGTAAGCCCAATGTCAGCAGAGCACCTGCTGTCCCTGCCCACACTTTCTGTTGTGAATCTCAAGAGACTTTTGAGAGAGCAAAAAAAGGGGAATCATAAAGAAGGCAGCTGCTGAGCATGAACCAGTCAGGAGAACCTTCTCATCCAGCCTGAAAATCCAGTGGCCTTGTGTCAAAACATCTCTTTCCCAGGAATTATTTTAGGGAAGATCCATTCTCTTATGTCAAATGATCTGCCCCAGTCCCTGGCTGCAAACCAGTACAAAACACACCCTGTGTGCACTCCTCAGCACAGGGGGGAGGAATAAGATGCTCTGCCTGAGCTGAATCCTCCTTTTGGGATTCTGCTTTCCCACTCTGGGCACACTCCTGGAGGAGACAGTAATTACAAACAAACCTTATAGAAAATAGCTGGAAAAGAAAAATAATACTCAGGCACTCCCTGTGCCCTGGGGAGCTGCTGTTCTGATGTCTCCCTGCATTATCCACACTGGATCACACCAGGAAGCACTTGAGACACACAAGAGTCACTTTGGGAATGGGAAGCTCCCAAGGACCCCAAGAAGAGTTGTGTTCTTCCTTGATGGCTTTGTTTTTTGACCTTGCCAAGTTTATTTAGAGCTGTCTTTATGTGTTATTTTATTGTGTTCCAGCTGTACCCCCAGAAATACTTATTTCATTCAGTTCACTACTATTTCAGCAAGCTGTTCACTGAGCAGCTATTTGAGGAATTCTCTCCAAGCCCCTGATGGATCTCTGGAAGAGCCTGACATTTTCCACATTAGCTCTGTTCCATGGCATGCAGAGCCTCTGCCATCCCCTCAGTCCTCCTCAGTGACACTGGATTCTGCCTTGGCATTGTAGTTACCTCTTGTTTTCTGCTTCTCATGCTCTCCTTTTGTTTGAAGGAGCACAAGTTGTGTGCCCAGAACTTCCCAGTATCTTCCCAGTAAAGGCCTGTCTTGCAGTTCAGACTGCAAGAGTTCAAACTCTGCCTGCAAGAGAAAGAAGAAGGGAAGGGAAAATACCCTGATGTTTGGTTCTGACTTCATGTGTGACCCAGAAGATTTCAGGAAGGGCTTGTAATTAACTTTACCCTTACACCAAGCTTTGATAAAAGCTCAGGGATATACAGAGGAAAAATCAGTGGCCTTTTCACAGGAGTCCCACTTGCTCTTTGGCCCTTAGTAAGCTGTCACATAAACTACTCCCTTGAAGGAATGGCTTAGCAAGGAGATTAGGGATATGCCTTGGTATCAGAATCCAATTCCAGGATGAGATTTCAGTGTGTTAAGCAAATTACTGGCTCAGAGAGAAAACCTGGAGCCTCCAAAAGACAGACTGGCTTATATCCATCTGGGATAATACACAGTAACTGATCTCTGGCTTGTAGATACTCTGGTACTGGCTGTTCTAGAAAAATCTGAACAGTTTCATACAATCAGAATGTGGAGAAATATCCCAGCCCTGAGGAAGTTCAGCACAAGAGGGTGAATGTTGGGCAAAACACGGGAACAGCATCCCTGAACCCAAGTTTGTGACGTGACAGCTGACAGGATGCAATGCCAAGTGTCCTGCTGGGATGTTCACATTACTATTTCAGTGCTTAAAATTGGGTACTGATGTGAACTTTCCAAAACCTAAATGAAGGGATGAGAAAATCTGCTGAAGATACAGAGGTACCTTGGTGGTTTATTGGCGGACTAAGGCAGGGTTAAGAAAAATAATTTCAAAGTAGTTTTCAGGCCTTTGCTCATTTTCCTCATGGTGAAATGATGTCTCTCCTTTCCTCCTGTGTCTCTAGGAAGACAGTTCAGAAAGGAAAGCTCATGGATTTCACAAGCACTGTCATCATCCCGCTGCTCTTTGGCAGCCTGGGCATCTTCGCGCTGTTCCGGCTGCTGCAGTGGATGCGGATGCGAGCCTACCTGCAGGAGGCTGTGGTGGTGATCACAGGGGCCACCTCTGGCCTGGGGAAAGGTATGGACCCAAAGCAGGACACCAAGGGCAGCACAGGCAGGGGGCTGTGGCAGCAGCAGCTCTTGGAATAAAGCAGGAATGAGCTGAAGGTTCCTGTTGATTGAGTTTTGAGAGACGCGGCTCCCACCTGAGTCATAACCACAGCCAGTGTGGATTTAATGCAAAGAAGTCTCAACATTTGGTACAAAATATTTATATCACCTTGTATAAACTGGAGCTCATCAAAGCAAGAAATTAGATGCTGTTCTTGTGCTGTCAGGGGTCTTTTCCCTAAATCCTGAAAAAGCCAGGAAGCCAAATTGTTTCTTTAAAACCTCCACCAGAAGTGGTGTTCTGCCTTCAGGTACTTCCAGCTACTCTGCCAAAATTTCCACTCCTTCTCCTTGTCCCTCACCCTCAAGTTAAGGAACCTCTCATGGTACAAATCCATCCACTCTAAAGTCAAACTCTTGGCATTATTAACACCAGGGAGTATTTTTTTCCACCTGAAACTTATGTTTTGCTTCAGTGGCTACATTCTCTAATTCTGCTTTCTATAATTGCTTTAAAAGCTGCTTGAAGAGAAGACAAGGTGCTCTCTGCTATCAAGGCCTTTCATTAGGATGAGTACATTTATAGAACAAATAGAGCTTTAATTGATGCTGCCTTTGCATGTGAGTTTGTCCCTAAGGACAGAGGTGTTCAGGAACTGGCCAAAGGAGATGAACTGGTTCTCTTTGCCTGCCTCAGCCAAAAAGTGGGAGTGGTAAAGGATCTTGTACTTCTCATCAAGAAGAGAGGAAATCAGTATTCCAGGAGAGACCTTCCAGCTGGAGCTCTGTCTGTGCTGTGGGGTGTAGAGACTTCCACCACTGTAAAGTTTTCTCCCTTTTTGACTCATTTGCAAAATCTTTACAACTCCCCTCACTCGTAGTTATTAATACACCAGACCACCTCTAATTACTGTGTGTTCATTGCCATCCACTGTCATCCCTTGTGCAAACGAGCAGTTTGTCCCTCTGGCTCCCAGAGGGGACAGGAACATGCAATTAGGAGGACAATAGCCTGGCATCCCTTCTCCAGGCTTTTCCCAATGAAGAGAATCACCTTGGTGAAGGCATTAAACCCCAGGCTCCCAGAACCTCTGGAGGTGTTCATTAAAATTGAACCTCCTAAGACCTGTGTTAGATGACACACACAAGGTAACTGTGGTCCCTCTTAAGAAGGGCATAAAGTCAAAAATGAAGAGGCAAATTTGACCAGCTGAGGGGGAGGATGTGTGAACAGCACAGTAAGTGTCTAACCAGCACAGTATCTGTGAGCACAGCAGCTGCCTCGTGTGTCTGTCACAGTCCCAGGAGAGTGGGACGTGGCTGTGACCTCTCTGTCAATCAGCCTGGCCACCACACAGCAGCAGCAAAGCCACCAAACAGCAAACCCTGCCAGCAAACAGCACTTGCAGCTATCACCAGGGCTGATGTGGATCTGTCCTTTGGCTGGTATTCACTTGCCTACTTTTCTCTCTTCCTTGCTTCTCCACAGAATGTGCCAAAGCTTTCCATGCAGCTGGCTCCAGGCTGGTGCTCTGTGGCAGAGACAGTGAGAAGCTCAAGGAGCTGGTGCAGGAGCTTTGTGCTGTGAAGAATCACCGCAAGAACGTGAGTGTGGGACCAGGACAGGCCCCTGGGCTCACGTGGCCAGGATTTCTGCTTGGGTTCTTACAGAGGTTACAGAATTGCCTGTGGGTTGTTCTCTTGAGCAATAGGAAAAATGCAACTGTGTGGCTAGGGATGGATGCTGATATAGGAGTACACTGAGCTGGCATGTCATTCCTTGTAAAAACCCCCCAAAAAGAAGCCACCTTGGCTAGAAATGGAAGTGAAAGCACACGAGGGCAGAGTGTCCAGACCCCTTCTACCTGCACCTCTTACACTGAATCTGGAAAAGTGACTTTATTTCTGCTTTTATTTTTTTATGTCTATGCCTGCTGACTGTGGCTAAGAAAGGTACTGCTGGCTTCTGCAGAAAACACATGGCTTACATTTTGCCTTTTTCAGATGCATTTCCTTTAATAAGATAACAGGAGACTTTAGTACTTGAGGAAGATCTCCCTTGTCCCTTTCCTAGGCTCAGGGATAGGGAAAAGGCTACAGGAGCAGAGAAAGATGAGCACAACCTGCTTCTGCCATGAATTCCTGCCACATGGAACAGGGTCTGGATGGCCCTGCTCCTGTGCTTCCAGAGCTGGGGGGTCCCACCATGAGCTGGCACACCCAGCACTGCACTGTATTTTGCTAACTTGAGTTTATTCACAGACACAGGAACCTCACACCGTGGTGTTTGACCTCTCGGACACCAAAGCTGTGGTGAATGCTGCTGAGGAGATCCTGAAGGCCTCGGGGCACGTGGACATCCTGATCAACAACGCTGGCATCAGCTTCCGAGGCACCATCGTGGACACAGGACTGCACGTGGATAAGAAAGTGATGGAAACAAATTACTTTGGACCTATAGCCCTCACCAAAGGTACCTGTGATCCACAGGGTTTGGCTGATGCCTCTGCAGAACGGCACAACTGAGCACAGCTTCGCTTGTGTTTGTCATTGTACCTGGTACAGCGCAGGCTGAAGGGAGGTTTGGGGTTCTGGGCAGGCCTGAGGGCATGACTGTGTGGGAAATATCCCATTGGAGATGGTCCTTGGTTCCATCTCCTGACTCCAGCCTGGCAGGGACTTGGGAGGAGGTCCAGTTATCCTGTCTGCACTGACAGAACACTGGAGAACGTGGTGGGGTTCCAGTGGAGCTGCAGCTTTCCTGGGAAGCTTTGGTCACACAGAAAGCTCAGCCTGGATCGTGTCAGCTGCAGGAAATGGGAAGATGTTCTGGTGGCAGGAAAAGCAAATCCTGCTGCCCACTGTGTGGGAGATCAGAGCCACCATGGCAGCCCTTGTGCAGCCTCTGGCACAAGGAGTCTCCTCACAGGTGACCCTCCCAGCCAGACACAGCTTCAGTCAGAGGCATCCCAAGCACTGTCCCATCCCCTGCACTGAAGAGGGATCTTGTAATTCCCTTCAGCATCTCTGAGTGCTCTGAAAGCTTTGATTCTTGACAGCAGCAATGGCAGGACTGTTGTCTGAATGGGTCTTTTCTGTCCTTTGCTAGCACTTCTCCCCTCCATGATCAAGAGGAGACAAGGCCACATTGTGGCCATCAGCAGCGTGCAAGGCAAAATAAGCATTCCTTTCAGATCTGCATGTAAGTACCTCCACAGAAGATGGGAAAGACATATTTGGGGCACCAGGCTGAATAAATACTTGGCTCCTGCTTCCACATTTAGCTCTTCATGGAATCGGCTGTGTGCAGGGAAGGCAGAACTGTGCATCACCCTCAATGGGGTCACAAACCACTGACAGCACTCTTAAATACAAAATCTTAGCCCTGTCCCAAAGTTTTTAAGGGATGGATAATCTGTTTTGAAAACAGCTTGACTGTCCTATCTTGAGAGTCACTATAATGCCATCATTTTATGGTATTTTATCCTTGTAATTTATCTGCATTATCTCCTCTAAGAAAGCAGGAATTTTTTGTTTTAATAAATTATGAAGTTCCATAGTACAAACAACTGCCAGAACAATGCCAGAACAAAAGCCTAGACAATCTTGATCCAGCAAACTCTTCACGCTAAATCAGTTATGACAAGAAATATTGGTGGGATTACTGGAAAAAAAAAAGCCTTTTAAAAGATGGATGAACTAAGATGAGAGCATTTGACACACAAGCATCTGTAAATCACTGAAAGGGAACACTAGAAGTAGAGTGGTGATGGCATACAGTTGGTCAGGAATGATGCTGAGTGGGGGAGAGCCTGGAGTGTCTGAGCCATGGGGTTTTGCAGGTGATGTGGGGGCAGTTGCTGCAGGAAGTGTGTTCTGAGGAGCTCCCAGGGTGCTTGCAGAGGGACCAGAGCCACCTGGATGTGGCAGAGGAGCTCAGCCCTTGCCTGGGTCCTCGCAGGGTGTGCAGCCTGTGCTGAGCTGGCTCTGGTGCTGCTGGCGTGGTGGTGGCAGTCACAGGCAGTGACCAAGAAAAGGAGTCACTCAGCCATTTCATGGGGGAAAATCCTGCCCCAGGCCACACTTCCCTGCTGGGCCTGCCCATGTGATCTGGTGTTCCCTTCATGCAGCCAAGCCCTGAACCTGCTCTGCAAGTCCCCAGTGCTCAGCACGTGCAGGGCAGCCAGCTCTGCCTTCCAAAGGTTTTGGGTCTCCTTTATCAGGAGTGGGAGGCAGCTTGGGTTCACGCTGGAGTGCTCTGGCAGGCCTGTGATATTAAGCTCAGGATCCCAGCCAGTTTTGAACTTGAATTTACATTTTGTCTTCCTAAATTGCCTCTGACTCCCACTACCTGTTGCTGCCATTCATTAAACAAAAACAAACGTAGAAGCTGGAGAACAGCTCTTGGGTTCTTGCTGAGAAGTTCTTGCTGCATTGCCGTGAAAATCCCATTCAGAAAGTGAAAATTCCTTCAGCCCTGCTCCTTCTCCTTGGTGCACAGTCCTTTTCCTGTTTTCCAGATGCTGCCTCTAAGCATGCTACCCAGGCCTTCTTTGACTGTCTGCGAGCAGAGGTGGAGCAGTATGACATTGAAGTGACAGTTGTGAGCCCTGGGTACATCCAGACAAACCTGTCCCTCAACGCTGTCACAGCGGATGGATCTCGCTATGGAGGTGAGACACCACTCACTGCCCTTTCTAAAGCATCTCCATGTTATTATAAAGTGTGTTTGCAACACATGGCCTCTGGTGGGGACACAGGTTAGCCCTGAAGGATCAAAAACCAACTCTGGATGCAGGGTAGGAACAGCAAGCCCCAAAATTTAGCCTTTCCAGACAGCAACTATTGCCTTCTGGGCCAGCCATGAGGAAGTGTGCTCCCACACACAGCTGGAGTGAAAACCAGAGCAAGCAGCCATGTGCAGTTAGAGCATTCCTAGGGAAGGTACTCTGGGGCTTTCCCTGCTGCTGGTGGTGCTCACTCAGCTCTCCTTTGGCAGTTATGGACAAGACCACGGCCGAGGGACAGACGGCGGCCGAGGTGGCTCAGGTGGTTCTCAATGCAGTGGGACAGAAGAAGAAGGAAGTGCTTGTGGCTGGCCTGACCCCCTGCCTGGCTGTCTACCTGAGGAACCTCTGCCCCAGGCTTTTCTTCACCTTAATGGCATCTAGAGCAAAAAAGGAGAGAAAAGCAAAGGGCTCTTAGAGCTCAGCTGCCCTGAGCAGGGAGAGGCTGAGCCCCTGCAGTCGGCTGGGACATCACTGGAGGTGCTCCTGCAGGAAAATCCTTTCTCAAAATGCTGTTTACAATTGCATGGAGACTGGGAAGTGGTTTCCCCCACACTGCTGGAAGACAGCACCTAAACCTCAGCTGAAGAAAGAAGGGTGCTTGGACAATGGGGGAGAGCTGAGGCTGCAGGGGAGGGGTCAGGGGAACACTGCAGCTGGGGAGGCCCCTGGCTGGGAGACTCCTCACCTCACTGCAGGCATGCTCAGCTTTACTGGCCTGCCACAAATAAAACCCACCTGTTCTCCCTTCACACGAGCAGACCTTGGCTGTCCCCACCCCTGTGAAATACAGTCCTCAGCTGGGAGCTCTCGTGATCAGTGTGAGAGGTTCTCTCATTCCCACTCTCCCAGTCTGATCCAGGACATGCTGCTTGCAGTGGGAAACTTCACAGCCTCTTCCTGTTAACGTGCCAAGTCATCTGATAAATTAAGCTCAATCCAGTGCCACTTTTAAAGAAGTAACTGATGTACAATTTGGGTGTATTTGGCATCATTCTACCTGTGTGAATCATGCCCTGCTGATGTACTGGGACAGTTCATTCTGCAGCGACAGCGCTCTGTGAATCCCAGCCCAAGGAATGCAGGGAAGCACTGAACAGCACTGCACAGCAAGGCAGCTGCTGCCAGGACACACTGCACAGGTGACAGCAGCACAATTGGGCCACCTGCAGCACAGAGCAGGTGTGATCCTGCACTCTCTGGCACGAGAGAAGAATCCATGTGTGTAAAGTGCAGAGTGTAGCAGACAGACCCTTTGTTCTCATCTGCTTTAAAGCAATCATGGATGCTAATTAGGATCACATCCAGTGGGGAATGATATCTGTCTGTTCAGGTATCACTTGAGGCAGCCTGACAGCCTGAAGGGGTGCTGTGTTCCATTCCTCACCTCCTTCTCCTCATGTGAGGGATACCAGCACCACTAGGAGAAAGGAATTGCTGCACAGATATAGGACAGAAAATAATCTTAAAATTGAAATAAACTCTACTAGTAGGAACCAAGGTCCAGACCTCTCCTGCCACCTCCATGCACTTGCCAGCATTTTCCATGTGTCCTGCCTCACATGTCCTGCCTGGGAGTGCACATCTGATGACAAATAAATTATATTGCTATGAAATTAATCCCTTGGTCTACTCTAGCTCCTCACAGCACATAACACAAGAGGAAGGGAAAGAAGGAGGGTTTTGTTTTTCCTTAAATCCCTGCAAGGTGCTATTGTACCAGGAGTAGCTGCAGAACAACATGCTTTATCCCAGCCCTCTTTATGGGACCTGTTAGCTTACACAGTGTGAGTCCACACAGAGAATTCATCACACAAAGTCTGATACAGGTGTGAAGGCTCAAAAGGACCTTCTCCTTCCAAAAGCCTTTTCTCAACCACTACAGATTTGTAAATGATCTCTGAGAACCAGGATGTGTTTAATGATGACAATGCTGCTGTTCTGTCAGGACATCCACCCTCTGCCACCTTCCCTGTGGCTGAGGCTGCAGCTGTGTCACAGAAAGGCCTGGGGTTGGACTGACAAGTTGAAGCTTTCAGGTGTGTAGAGACCTTTTTTCCTGTTAAGATAGGAAAACAAGGCATTACCTTCATTGGCTCTTCACAAGGGGAGTGTTGGTGTTAGTTGTGCTTTTCCTTTTGTGTTTCCCATGCTCAGCTCCTCAGTTTTTTGGTGAAATGCAGTGCTCCTGCCAGGCTTGTTCAGCTGCTCCATGTTCTGGTGTTTCAGGTCGTGGCTACCCAGGAAGGACCAAGGGGCTGCTTTGCATTTCTGTGTTCCCATCCAGGGCACTGAGGGCCAAACACATCAGGCCTGAGGGAAAAATTATGTGTGGGGAGTTCTGTAGTTCCTGTGGGAGCTACAGCTCCAAGGCAGAGGTTGCTGAGAGTGCACCCATTCCCTTTGGAGGTAAATCCCTCTCTGTGATGAGGGGAATGCTGCACACTCCAGAGCACGTCCACAATGGGCAGGGTGGGCAGCAAAGTGTGGGGGATTCTGAAGGGAGGTTTGTCCCCAGCCACTGTTGATTCCACTGAGCTACTGGCACTGGGGACAGCAAATACAGCACCATTCTACATGGATGAGAATTTCTGGAGTTGTTTTACCATTTCACTGTGCACTAAAATACCCCTCAAGACCCCTCTCATTCTCCCAGGTCACCTTGCACAGTTACAGCCCTGACTAACAACTAGAATGTTAAAAAGCATTTTAGCTACGTTATCACTGAGATTCCTTGGAAAACAAGCCCCTCTACCCCTCCACCTCAGAATGGAGTAACAGCTGTGGTTTTCAATCAGACCTACACATTGTGACAGCTAAGCTGACTTTTCACCTTTCCTCTTCCAGTAAGAGACCCCAGGAAACTTGCTAATTTTTAACTCAAGTCTCTGATGCCAGCCATGCATTTAGGGAACCTGCCATAGTGATCATTCCAGACCAGGGGAAGCTTAACACAAAAAAGTACTGGGACCCCAGAGGTTTGGTGCAGGAAAGGAACTAACAGCTCTGAGAATTCTGCACTGAGTAAAAAAAGACCAGGAACACCTTTGGTGTGGCCAGCACAAAGGTATTTCAGGGCATTCTGTAGCAATAAGCAGTAGTAGCTGTGGCAGATGTGCCACTGGCTTCAAATCCATCCAGCAGGGACTCTGGAAATTCATCAGGGTGGAAGGGCAGCCTGCCCAGCCTGGCCTAACCACTGAAAGATGAAGTAGTTGCATTTCTTTGCCTCCTCTCTGCCAAGGCAACTGTACATTGTTGCTATAAATAGACACTCTGGATCCCAGCTTCTTTCAACCTTGGAGGGAGAGAGCTCAGCCACTGTACAAAGGGCTGCTGCCACCCAGAAGTGTCTCACTGCCACTGGAGCTCCTCCAGCCCACTCGGGTACAGCTGCCTGTGCTGGTGCTCAGGGCTGGGAGCACCCAGCAAACCCAGTTTGCCCAGCACACACACAATGGGCTGCGTGTCCTGCTCACAGAAAAACTGCCCCAGCAGAGAAGCACAAGTCAGAACCGTGGGCAGAACAGCCCATGGAGGTGAGGAGAGGGGGAGTCCTTGGTGCCTGCTGTGGCAATTTGGAGAGATAAAGCCAGAAAGGCAGAATCTGGGGTCTGACCCCTGTCAAGGTCAGTGTTTCAGCTGTGAAGGTCAGGCTGCAGCTCCCACTGGAGCAGGGAGCACACAGTGCACGGGCAGCTCTCACTGCAGCCCTTTGCTCTCCTATTCCAAATGTAACACCTGGAGCTGTGCCAAGCTGGCCCGGCCAACGCCAGCCACACCTATTCCCCATGTGGTGGGAGGAGATTACAGACAGCAAGCCCCTATCTTTTAAAAATAACTGGCAGATCTCACAGAAGAGTAAATGCTTCCCACTCTAAAAACAAGATTTTGAGTTTAGAGCTAAGAAATGGATTAATGCACAGGACTGAATTTTAAAATTTCAGGTAACAGTTACAAGATGCAGTCATGTGGATACCTTGCAGCAGGAGCAAGCAGCTCCAGTGTTCCAGGCAAAAGCAGTGGAATTGTGTGGCTAGGGCACAGCACAAAGGTAGGACAGGTGGACTCCCACCTTGGCAGCCCCTGGCCCTGCATGTAGCTCAAGGCATTTCAGAGATGTATCCAACTTAGGAAGAACTTACAAGAACTGAGCAGAATGTGGTTTGTATCTGGACACTTAAAAGTGATATCACTTTGATAACAGTGACAAGAGAACGAGAGCATTTGAAATTCTCATCCTTTAATGGTCAATGATAACTTCTGGCTGGTTCTGTGTAATACAATTAAACAATATACTTAAATGTTTCCAAAAAAAAAAAAAAAAGGAAAAAAAAAAAGAAAAACAAAAAAGAAAGCAGCTCTCAGACCCCTTCTTTCTATTGCTTTCTTTCATCGACATTCTGCTGCTGGATTGGACTCCCCTGGCCTAACATACGGATCTCAAGTCACCACACATCCACATCTCAAGTGTAACGAAGAATGAAAAACCTTGGTGCACCAGTGATGCGTTATTTGAAAAATAACAGCTCTATCAAACCAAATCCTTCCCAGTCTCCACCGCTTCTCAAAGAGGAAAAACAAAATGTTACTGTGGGAGTCTTAATACACTTGTCTTTGTGGGTTTCTCTCTTCCCTGCTGAAGTCATACAGCATAGAGTTCATAGATCTTCTTTACACAGTACACCAGGGCAGCGAGTGCTATCGTGTTGTGCAGTCTCTTTCTGTGCAGGTCGTCCTTCCTCACCAGCACCACGGGAGTGGACGAGGTGAGCGTATGCAGGGGCAGGCGCGAAAGTTTATAGGCATCGTACTCGACCTGGTACTTGCAGCAGGGATCAAACTGCCACGAGATCCCGTAGAGGGTGCAGCAAGCCACGCTCAGCACTCCGGCGGGCAGGGAGATGTAGTGAGAATAATCTACCGGCAGTGCCAGGGGGGTGAAGAGGCAGGTGGTGCCCGCCAGCACGGCCGTCTTGTGCAGGCAGTTCCCCACGGTGATCCAGCGCGCCGTCTCGTCCCCGATGCGCGTGGGCTCGATCACGATGTACTTGTACTGCGCCTCCAGCGCCTGCTCCAGCTCGTACTCAAACTGGTCCTGAGCGTTCTCCCCGTTGTAGATCTCGTGCACAATGTAACAGTCCGTGGAGGACAAGGTCACCCTGGTGAGGGGAAATGAAGAATTAAAACTACAGGGCTGAAGGACAGGCCGTTCACCCACCCGGATGGGAGAGCGGGACAGAAGTGCCCCAAGTGAGGGCAGCCCCTCAAGGCCACTGCCTCTGTTTCACAACCAACAGCTTCTCAACTCAAGCTTCCTTTCACATCAGCTGATTATTCCTGCTGTACAATAATTCATCTCAAAAGAAGGCAACGTATTTTTCTTACCTTTTCCTAACTTGGAGAATCTAGAACAATTTGAGAAATAGGGTCTTGTAACAGTCCTGAAATGGTTTCTCCCGCTGATACCCAAGCAGAAGTGTCACCCACACCTTAGAGACCACGCACATCACTGAACAAACCACACAGACTTCAGGAGCTTTCACAGAAACCAAGACAAGCAGCTCACTGATCGGGAGGACAAGCTGCTCTGGGAGGTTTGGAGAGAGGAAGCATCTCCAGATGAATACATTTGCTTTCTGATGCAGCTCGCTATTTAGTCCTCCGTATTAACACAGCCTAGTAAATCCATGGTAAATCCAACAAGGATGGCCAAGGAACACTGCTGAAAGGGAAGGTGAAGAAGGCAGCAGAGCATTCAGTTTGTGGCAGAACGCTTCACTCCCTTTCCTGAAGTGGGATGCAGCAAAGCAAAACACAAACAAGTTTTTAACCCAGGCACTGCTTAAACAGTGAAGAAAGAGCTGCTCACTTCACCTGGGAGCACATTTCCTACTCAGGGGATTCAGGGAACTTGTACTGGAGCAGCAGCTTTCAGCTACTTAATGTCACATCATTTTCCACCTTCCCCTCACCCCCTTCACCACATCACCTTACATCTGCAGCTACATTCATGTGCAGACTGCTAAGAAATAGGATTATGACTGTTCACCTGCTCTGAGAAAGGGTAAAGACCTATCCATCAGAACCAGCCAAAATCCTCCCTTCTAAGCAGAAATGAATATTTCTGGCATACTTGTGCTTAACCAGAGCAAAACTGAGCACGTGGCCTAGCAAAGATAAAAATATCTAGCAGATTCCTTTAGCAGAAGGAGAACAAATCACACATCTGACCTAATCACAGCAGACAAAACAGCCTCATCCCAACAGCATTTAGACCCCCGTGATATCGGGAGGAACACACTGCTGATGTGGAGAACAGAACGAGCACTTTTTGCTCCATTAGTACAGTGGTACTTATGTGCATGCACTGGAAAATAAGGGAGAAAAATACACATTCACAAGCTGCTGTTGCCAAACATTATCCTTAATGTGCAGCTCCACTCAGGCTGCAAAGGGGATTGAGCAGTGGCCAGCTTTAATCAAGAATATTGTTAAATTACAAGCTGTTGCAGACATGGCTGGGTTTGTAACAGCAGCAAACATCAACCAGCAGGACCTGAGAGGCACCACCCTCTCCCAGAGCAGAGTCATAAGCAGTTTCATTAAAAGTCCAGCTGGAATTTATATAACCTACAAGGAAAACTCAACTCACAATGTAGTTATTGAGTTCTTGCAGTGCATTTCCCCCTTGGCCTGTTCATGGGTAGAAAGAAAAATAAAAATCCACCTTAATTCCATGCATGCCAGGGGCTTCTTTAGGGCAATGAGTTGTTAGACATTGTTGGGAAAATTACCATTAACCCTTTCAGCATAGGATGTGGTGGGCTCTGATGTTCTGCAGTGAATTGAGAGGTATTTAGAGAAAAAAAATTAAAGAGCAGGATCTATATAAGGAGTTTCTAACAAGAAAGGAGTCAAGCAGGTGTTACAGTGACACCAAGGACACAGCTGGTCATGGTTTCTGCCAAGGATTATTTTCCCTGATAACAGCTGCTCCAAGTGCAGCTTCTTCCAAACCAAAAATTCCAGTTTCATTGCAAGAGACATATAGAGGCTTAAGGTAACTGCACACCACCACCCATGACTTTGTGAAACCACTTGCTAGGGCATAATGACTTCATGGAAAAGCTATTGCTGAAAGGCATTTTCAAGCTGGAAGCCAACCCAGTGCTAACACAACTCTCCAGACAAAACTAATATTTCCAACAAGGAGCACTTTCAGTGTTTTGTAATACCTAGGAACATGCAGATGGGTGGGCAAAATAGAGAGGCAGAATCCAAATTCAACCAAGAACTTCCCAGAGGCTTAGGCACAGCACAGTTGTCATTCCACATCTCCCTGTCATCACTGGGAGAACATGGATGAAGCGAGCCCATTCCTTCCCTGCCTGCACAAGAGCCATGGGAACTGAGCTTCTAACTCCAGGAATTCAGTATCTGCATTACATGGGATTTCTCCAGGCTCAGCACCAGGACAGGTGGCACTAACCCATCAGCCTCGTTTCTCCTCACTCGGCTCTTGCCTGTTCTTCCCTCTGAACACCCCTTTTTTCCTTTCACCATCATTGCACAAGCAGAGCCACACCACAAACAGCCACCTGTCAGCAGGAATCCAACAGACTGGCCAGAGGCAGCACTGTCCATCTCCTCTGGAATTTTCTGGCTTGCCAGGCTCTGGGGCTTTATAACAATAAAGTTGAGAAAAGCACAGTCCTCCAATGCCAAAACAAGCAGAATTTAAAGTATGCTCTGCTGGGAAAAATAAAAAATCACTGGGAACTGAACAGCACAAAGGGTCTGTCCCTGAAAGAGTCTGCCCCCCAACTGTGCTGTTTCTCCAAATGAGTCCTCTAAAATCAGAATAAATCTCTATCATAGTGCTGAAGCTGCAAATGGCAAAACAGCCAATCCAAAAAAGATATCTGCTTAAATAGGACATGTGAAGAATCAGCAAAGCAGGCAGCAAGTCTCAATTTCTGCACAGGGAAGTGGGGTTATCATGTATTATTTCCACACAAGAACTGGCTGTCCCTGGAGCATGGAAAGCTGAAAACTGTTTGGATTTCAGATGATACAGAAAGAGACACAGATATGTGGGCTTGAGGAGGTTTCAGCCGAGGACTTCACAGAGACAACTCTCCTGACACAGCCTTCCCAATGAACAGAGCAGCTGCACACCAACAAATCCAGTCCAAGCAACTGGATTTGCTCAAACACTGGAGGCTGTGGAGTTTGCCTTTTGGAGCTTGTCACCCACCCCAGCCATGACAAACACAACTGCAGAGCTGTGCAAGCAACTCTGAGCTGGCATCCACCACTAATCTAGTGTGGGGATTTGATATAAACTCCATTTTACTTGAAAGAATAGTAAATAACAGAGAGCACCTAATGCCAGAAGACAAAATGCTGCCAGGTGTTCAGAAGCCTGATAGGCTGTTTACTAGACAGACCAGAGCCTAAAAGCAATCGTTAGTATTATTCAATCAAATGATTTTCCAGGACCTGTCTCCCCACTCCAAATAAGAGGGCACAGTTAAAAAGTTGTACAGCTGTTCTGTAGGAATAGTTCTAGGCCTTATATCCAAATATTTGTCCTACTGCAGCTTCAGGCATTCTATATTTGAGAACTTTTAGTGTCTGATTCCTGGTGCTGAATGAATGCCTGGATGGGGGAATGTGACAGAACTCTCAGCTATTCAGCACAGCAAGATGTACATCACTTAAAACTCAACTAATGATGTCAAATTTTGGCATTGCCAAAGTTAAAAATAAGGAATCCATTGTTACCAGAGCTCCAGCAGCAGGAGGGGCAGAGGTGTCTGTTAGCTATAGAGCAAGCTTCAAATTACATTTGGACTGTCTTCCTAACATGGGAATATGGGAGAGCACCAGGAGAGGGTGAACAATAGCAGCTCCAGCAGTTCATCAAATCCTGAAATGGTTTGGGTTGCAAGGGACCTCAAAGCCCATCCAGTTCCACCCCCTGCCACGGGCAGGGACACAATCCCAGCTTGCTTCAAGGCCCATCCAACCTGGTCTTGGACACTTCCAGGGATCCAGGGGGAGCCACAGCTTCTCTGGGCAACCTGTGCCAGGGCCTCCCCACTCTCACAGGGAAGATTCTTTTCTGAGGTTCCAGTCCTCAGAGCAGCTCCATTTCTCTGTCTCCACCTTGGAAGCAGGCTCCTGAAACCAGCAGCCTGCCTGGTAAATGGAAATTTCAGTTGGATAGTCTTTATGGATGAAGAAATAAGTAACATTGCAAAGAGGAGGCACAATGTCACTCCATGTTTTGCCAGGTGCCAAGTGGCAAAAGCAGAAACAAAGGAGCAGAGCACTGAGAACCAGGCAGGGGAAAACATCCTGGGAGAACCCTCAGCATCCTCCTGCCACTGCCCACTTGCATGGAGAAGAACTGAGCCTCCTGAATTTCTTGCCTTCAACCTAATGGCACCTGCCAGACAGACTTTTTTGGTGAGGGTTTCAAGTTATCCAGCTATCTCAGTTCTGCAAATGCTCAAAATCACACTTGGAAACAATCTTAAGCTGCACAAGTACAGTTCTGGGCAAAAATAAAAGTTGTTTTGAGCACCTCCCCTAACACATAGGTCAAGTTTTGGTAAAGTTTTCTTTCCTGGGCAAGAATTTTGCTCGGAGCACCAAACAATCAGATTAACTGAAAATGGAGACAAGTTTGATAAGAAGTTAAAAAAATTAGAAGGGAGAAGCTTGCAGCTGTGTGATAACACCTGTCCACAAGCAGCACACACAGTCCACTCAGCAGTGCAAGAGGGGTTTTGTGCTGGTTGTGCAAGATCTCAGAAAAATGACATTACAGATGGCCAGAGAATGTCTGGGAGCATGGTTGGCATCTCAGCCAAGCTGGAGGAAGTCAACAGAGTCAAGGCATGACAAATCCAAACGCTCAACTTCCCTCCCTCCAACATAAATCCTTCCTGAAATTTAATTTAATTTCAAGATTAAGGAATGAGCTGTGGCCTGGCTTTAATTCTCAGTGGAAATATTCCACCTCCCAGTCATGCTCCCCAGTGTATGTCTCTACTCAGGATATGGTAGAAAGCACAGAAAGCACAAACACATCCCACCCTAAGCACCTGGAGAATTGTTTCTCTGCTGAAGGTCCCCACAATCTAGCAGGCTCAAGCCCTCAGCCAGGGCTGTCAGGCCTGGGGCTTTAAGAAGGGCACTCAAGCAGAGGAAGAACAGGAAATGCAGGGCAATAAAGCAAGACTTGAATTCAAAAGATGCACCTTTAATTCAAATAGGAAAAAGGACAGGAGAACATTGGGAAGCTCTTCAAGCAGCCTTAGGGAGGGACAACATTACCTGGACTCTAAGGAAAACATCACCAGACCATTACAACAAATCCAGCCCCAGACAACAAGGAGGTGTCAATTTTAAGTCAACTAATGATTAGCCAGGCTGATGGAAATAGGTCAATCATTGCTGCAAGCAGAGCACCAGAAATCTGAGCAGTGCAGGTAGCAAAAGGAGAGCTCTGTGAGGGCACAGAGGAGCCAGTGCAGGCAGTGGTGATGACATGGAAGCTGTTCTTTCCAGAGTTTCTCAGAACATCTCCCAGGGGAACAAACGACATGCTGTCCACTGCTCTGGCGGGCACCGGGCTGCCTTTCATACAAAAACACCCAGCACAATCCTGTGTCTGTTCTGTATGAAAAAGTTGTTTTGGTCTACAGATTAACAATTCCCTTTAGACAGGCTCCATTAAAGAGTCTATCCAGAATGAAGAAAAACAAATATTTAGTTGGTTCCCTTCAGTGTTTTTGGTTATTTTGTTTACCATTATTATTTCACCACCAGAGCCAGCTGGAGTTCACAGTCAACATCCTTTGAAATTGATGTCCTTACATTCACTCCTAGCAAGAAAAGCACTTTTTAACCAATTATAGCTTTCTCTGTATCAATAAAGTCACTCATGAAGAAACTCAGTCTCCACAGATATGCTGGTCTATTTTTTTTGAAATAATTTTAAATGAAAGCTGCTCTAGTCTCTCAGCAGACAGGATTTTATTCAGTACTGAGTCTCCTCACACCACCTCCGACACACAGATGCCTTTTAGAGCGGCTGGCTGACAACTACAAACACTCCTTGAAACAGCTCAGTTACCAGGAAAACTGGATCAGCACATTCAGTTCAAAGGAACGTGTCTTTGGACAAGAATCCCGCCCAGAGTAAGAAAACTGTATTCACCCTATAAAAAGCACATGTCATCATGTGATGACATCAGGTCTGGCAGCGCTGCCTTTGCACAACCGGTGCTGCAGCAGCCCCACAAGACAGGCAGGTGTGGTTTGGGATCAGCCACTGACAGACAGACAGAGGCCCAGTCATCCACATCTCCTGCTCTGCAGCTGCCAGGAAGAAGCAGCACCTCGTTGACATCACCCAGCACCTTTTGGAATTATCCTCCTGTCACGTTTGTACAGGGTGACACCCAAGGAACCACCAGCTTTTGATGGAGATTGTGAAAAGCTGCCCAGGGAAGGAGCTGCTGTTCTGTTCTCTTCCATATCCTCCTCACTGGCAAAGGAAAAATACATGCAGCAGGTTCATGGAGTGACTCGTGTTTAGGAATATTTTTGATCATAAGATCAAGAGCAATCACAGCTTTGAAAAAAGATCACCTCAAACAACAATTAGATTATTGTACAGGTCACAGATGAAGTTACACAGTAACAACTCACTTTTAAGTCTGCCTCAATTTTCACCCTGGAAGAATAATTGAAGTTATTAAGTGTTCTTTTCCATATTCTCTTTCTTCCCTTCTGCTGGGAGGACATGTCTGCCACATGAAAACTCCACACCTCCCGTGCTGGGGCAGTGCCAGCACCGGGTGCAGACAGTTTTACCACTGTGGTATTCTTAGCTGTTTATTTAAACCACGCTGATGCAGGAATTCCATTGGCCCTTCCAGTTCAATTACTTTTGAATTCCCTGAACATAGGCAGCATTCCTGCAATTCACATTAGCGCCAGAAATTTTCAGGGCTACTTGTGGCTCCCCTTGGCTGGGTAGATTCAACAGCATCAAAGGAAACACTGTTGGATCACAGCAAGGGAACAAAGTGAAGTAAAAGCCACAAGACAAATGAAGGGGGATATCACAGTTTCTAATTAAGAGGGATATCAGAGTTTCGAGGCGAGGCGGGACAAAGGAAAACTCAGAGAACACTGCAGCAGCTTTCAGCAGCTGCCGGTTACATCAGTTAGCCCTGGGGCAGAACAGAAAAATGCCAACGTCAGGAAATGCGGGATAAACCCAGACATTTTCAGCAGGTGGAGAGCTGTGCACACAGGTTTTAAAGTAGCTCGACCAGACACTGTCTTAAGCCGTGCCAGGGGAAGTTCAGGTCGGACATTTGGAAGGATTTCTTCACAGAAAGGATGATTAAATACTGGAATGGGCAGCCCTGGGAGGTGGTGGAGCCACCGTCCCTGGAGGTGTTTAAGGAAGGACTGGGCGGCGCTCAGCGCTCTGCTCTGGGTGGGGATGGGTCACAGGTTGGACTCGATGACCTCAGAAGGCTTTCGAAGCTAACTGATTCTGTGAAATATCCCTCTGTCTTTTTCCCCCATTTTAAAGTTGCGATTCCCAAACTTCACCGCTGCTCCGTGGGTATTTCCAGCCGGTGCTGGCCGCTCCTCCGCCCCGGCAGAGGCCGGAGCGCGGTCCCGGCAGGAGGAGGTCACCCTGGAGGACTCGCCGCTCCCTCCCCGCCTTTAAAAATAGCCGTGGACGGAAGGAGCCTCCCGGGGCCGGCCCTCCTCTACCCGGCCCCCAGCGCCGCATCCCGCCGCCGGCCGCGCTGCCCCAGAC
>VZRH01000916.1:585881-598289 GCA_013397555.1 Urocynchramus pylzowi
TCACCGGTGGCGGAACGGCTCCGCGGGGCTCGGCTCAGCCTGGCCCGGCCCGGCCCCGCCGTCCGGGATCGTCCAGCCGGTGGGAGGAGCGCGGCGGCGAGTCCCGGCCTGCCCCGCGGCCCCGCCGTGAGGGGATGTGGCTACCCACGGTGGGCACCGCTAGGCAGCCTCAGCATCGCCTCCGGATCCAAAAACCCAGGAGGTTCCTTCCCTGCAGGCGACTAGGGATGGAGGATCTCCTGTGCAGCACTTCCCTGGAAGGAGAGGCGGTGCGGGTTAGGGGTGAATTTCGCCCCCTTAATCAATCTCGAAAGAGGCACAGTGAATGGGGAGGCTCCCCTTCTCTCTCTCTGAGGAGGAATAAATCACAGAATCACTTAGGAAAAGACCTCAAGATCATCAAATCAATATAAAGTTTAATACCAAACGCTTCTCTAGAATTGCAGTGTAGGTTTGGTACTGCCAGAGGTTTCCCAGCTGCTGTGGATCCATCAGGTTTTGTGCTGGGGTGCTTGGATGGTTACCTCCAGGATGCTTGAGCCTCTGCAGGGCTCCCTCTTGCTCCCGGCCGGATTCCTCCCAGAAAAGGAGCCTTTTTATCAGGAATTTTAAGTTTTCCCTTATCAAAGAGCAGCTCCTTGCTCCGCACCCCCTCCCTTCTCGGAGCCCTCCTCCAGCCTGACAGCGCTGGCTCTGCATCTCCGTTCCTAGAAAAACCCTCATTTTGACAGCATTATTCCCCAGTGATGTCATGCGACTGCAGAGAACAAACCCCTGCTGCCTGCACCTTCCCAGGCACCCCGAGGCTGCTCTGCCAGCCTGCAGGGCCCTCCCACAGCGCTGCTCTCAGCTGTATTTTGGGGGGCAGCTGTTTCGGGGGAGGCGAACGCTGCATTTGCAGGAGCAAGGAGGTGTTTGGGAAGCGTGCCCAGCCCGGCAGAACGTGCAGCAGTGCTGGGACAGGCCGGAGCATGGACTGTGTGGAATGTGGAATGTAAACAGAGTGTGTTACCAGCAACAGCCCAGCTACAGATCCCAACCCGCCGTGCTGTCCCTCGGGAGCAGCAAAGCCCACGCTCCTGCTGCAGCCCAGGGGCAGCTTGTCACGCTGGATCAAATCATAACTGTTCTCCACACCAACCCTCCTGGCAATCTGAGTTCTCCAAACTCCGGCCCCAGCCTCTGCAGCCTTCACACAGCACTGGGAAGTGACACAAATGCCCTGCTAGGATCCTGTGTACTCAGGCTGTGCTCTGAGCCCTGGGGAGTGCTGGCTCCAGGAGGGAAGTGCCTTGTGTCCCTCTGAGTCACCTGCCGGCCCACCTTGCTCTGGACAAGCATAGCAACTGGATATTTAAATATTTTCATGCCCATCTTAAAGCAGTGGACATAAACACTTGAGTGTCTGCTCATTTGCAGGACAACTCCCAAAGACTGGCCTGAAATCCCAAGGAGGGATGGTGAAGGTGAGCAGGGCTGGATCAGCTGGCAAAGGAGAGGAACCAGTTGTGATCTTGCTTACCCTGAGCTCTGCACAGTCATCACCAGGTCAGCCAGCCCTGTGACCTCAAATAAAACACAATAATTTCACCCCTTACCTACTGACTGTTTGCAGTGGGAGCATGTGGTCCCCCCAGCACAGCACAGCCACTGCAGCTCAGTTAAGCCACACTTTTATTGTATTGTACTCCATGCATTATGTTCATGTTTTATAGTATGACAGAAGGAGGGATCAAGATAAATGTTAAACATAAACAAGAGCAGAAAGGTCGTTTGTAACAGGTCCTGAGAAGGAAAGGCACATCGTAACCACCGAATCCAACAGAACGGAAACCTTGGACAGAGGAAGACAACGCTGGAGAGCGGATGAGGGAGGGGGTGTTTCAAGTTGGGGGCTGTGGAAGCAGGTTTGACAGCCACCTGCATTCCCCCACCCACCAAAGGTCTGCAGTTCAAACGGGTTTGGGGAGCTGGCTATCCAACCAAACCACTTCCACACTCCTGTTGCCCGGGGAGAGTCCAGGATCCCAAACTCCTCCAGGCTTAATCAGCACCAAGGGGCAGCACAGGACTCAAAGCTCCTTTCTGCAGAGACCAGCTGGGAAAAGGCAGCTGGTGGGGAGGCAGGGAAGGGCCACCCAGCACCGAGGGACCCCCAGCCGGGTCCCACCCGGCCAGGCAGGGTCACAGGAGCACCGTGGACTGCGGCATCGCTGGTGAGCTGCGGGTATTGCTATTCACTGGCATCGAGGAGGAGGGAAGGCTGGGACAGGGCATGGACACAGCAGAGAAATGGCTGGCACAGCCACTGGCACACGTCTCTGTCAGGTCAGACGCTGGGGTTTGTAGCACCTCGAGGGGAGCAGCAGCAGAACCGTGTGCTGTGCCTGGCTTAAGGCAGCGATCGCTGCGGGAGCCAGCGCCGGGAAGCTCCAGGTTCCTGCCAGAGCAGCACAGGGGCTCCAGAGCCAGGCTGGACATGGGACTCTGCCCAGGCAGAGAGCACAGCACACCCTCCAGCGAGCTGACACAACAGGGAGCTGCTGGAGACTGCACACAGTGGAAATGAGCACAAAACCAGGACAGGGCTCAACCATCGCACCCAGCCCTGCTGTGGCAAAGACACAAGTGTCTTATCTTGGCTTCCAGGGGACAAAACAGTTCAGCTTCACCTTGGAATCAAGAAAAGGGATGGTTCAGTCATCACAGCAGTACCAGAGCCAGCCTTGCTCCTGTAACTGTGTGCTGAAGTGTGTTTTGCATGTTCAAGAAGGAACATTTAGCAGCCCACATTTCTTCTTGAGCCCCTTTAGTTTGTTACTTGCCACCCTTTCCCAGTCCCTCAAAGCCACCCTAAAGGTCACAGCCTGGGTGAAATAAGCAGCAGGAGGGCAGAAATGAAGCAGAGGCAGGGCTGAGCTTAAAGCCTTTCCTGAGCAGCACAAGGCAGAGGTGGCTCTGCGCCTGGCACAGGTGGTGGGCACAGGCAGGGGTCTCACAGCCTGCAGTGTGCAGGGCAGGGATGGAGTTTGGGAGTTCTGGAAGCCTCAGAGGGCTGTGCTGTGCTGGTGATGGGCAGCCCAAAAGCACGGGCAGGCAGCAAGGGCTCTCCTCGAGCTGGTGGCCAGGGACAGCTCAGGCTGAAATCCTGGCACAGGGTCTCCATCTCTGGCCACCCCAACCAGGAGAGAAGACTGTAGGAGTTTTTGCCTTTGCTGCCATGGATTTTGTGCTGGGCTCTGGGAAAGGGCTGAGCTGCCTCTCACCTGGGGCTTCAGTTATTCCATGGCACAGATTGTAAACTTTAGTCCTTGCTGAGCTAAGCAAGGTCTGGACTTGGTCTCCAGGTGAGAGGCTCTCCATGTCCTGCCTGGCTGCAGCCCCCAGTGGCTGCTCAGGGCTGGGGGGTGTTGAAAACATCACCTCCCTCACCACAGCCCTGCCTTGGCACGCTACAAAATCCTGAGAGCTCAGTGTGAGATGCTCTGAGGTGTAGCTCAGGCCCTGGGAAACGCAGGCAAGGCAGGACAGGCAGCAAGCTGGAACCTGGCAGTGCCCTGCCATCATGGTGTTACCTCTCCATCTGAGTGTGGCAATGCTGGGTTGTGCTACAGAATCATCATCCACGGAGGTAAGAGCATGAAATGGGGGTGTTCCTGCTGCTGGCCAAGGTCCCCACGATGCTGCCAGTGCCCTGAGCTTGGAGCTGTGAGGAGGCCCTGAGCAGACAGGTAAAGCCAGGGCTTCTTTCCAAAGGCTGTAAGGAGAAGCCATTGGAATCCACGAGGATGCAGGCACCTCTAGCACTGAACCCTGGAGATGGGCCAGGAGCAGGTCCTGGAGGCCTCACCCTGCTGCTCTCAGGATGTCCTGATGGGGCTGACCTGGGGCACTGACAGGGATGCAGAGATGGAGAAGAGGGAGATGGGGGGAGCCTTCCTCTTCAGCTGCAGGAAACCACCCTGGTGCCCTGGGATGTCCCTCACCACTTAGGCCAAGGCTAGCTGTGAGGCTGGTCTCTTCTTCTGAGCAGGTGTCCACACCAAGGGCAGGGAGACAGGAATAACAGCCCATGACCCTGTGGGATGCCACTTCAGGGCTGTGTACAGAAGCTGGGCAGGAGCTGGCATCTCCAGGGAGCAGCATCTGCAACTCAGCCACATTTCTTCCTCTGCACGGACTCTGCCACAGGCTCTGCAGTCCAAGTCCACTCCTCACACGGCTCTTGTCTCCAGGCTGGAAGGTGTCACCATCCCAGTGTCTCCACAGCCAGCACAGGCAAGCCCCCGAGGTGCCACCATGCTCTGGTACGTACTGCACCTGGGCTTGGACACGGCTTGGTGCCCACCAGCTGCTGCAGGGCATGAGCCTGACACAGGGCTGGGGCTCCTCCAGCACCTCCCTCTGTCCCACAAAGCTTAATCCACAGCATCTGCCCAGCTGCCAGGAGGAAAGGGGGGCTGGTACCCCATGACCAGCCCTAACCAACATCCCCCAGCAAGTTCAGAGCTGTCACCACGCGGAGGGGAGAGGATGAGGTGCAGAACAAGTCACGCCCTGGCCTTGCGATGGAGTTTGGTGGGAAATTCACCCTCTTCTACCCCCTGGCTTGGGAAGAGCACTGGTGGGCACCACGTGTGCCCAGAGCCAGCCCGGCCCAGGGGCTGTAGCCATGCTCACACGTGGGCAGAGAGGAGGAGGCGGTGCCCACAGTCACGCTTAAAAAAACCGGGAATTGCCAGTGTGGGAAGGGGTTTCCTGAGACTGCAGAGAAGCCAAGGCCGCCTTGAACAGTCAGGGCCAGGTGTGCTGGTGTGGGAGCAGTCCTGCCTTAAGGCTGCAAGTGCTCCAGGTACTGCGGCAGCGGGTTCTCCTTGACGTATTTCTGAATGTACCAGCACGTCAGGTGGGCCTTCAGGTCCTCCTCCACCACAAAGTCCAGGGCTGCCTGCAAGCAGGGGAGATCAGATGGGTCACAACCAACACCCCCAGCCTCGTGGGAGTCCTGTACCCCTCACCCAGCTGGGGGAAGCAGCAGGAGTCCCTCAGGTGCCCCCTGTGCGAGGCAGGTGGAGGGAGAGGCTTGAGGGGAGAGCACAGCTGTCCTGGCACAGCCACCAGCTCACCAGAGTCCCCACTTTAACCCTCAACACATCCAGCCCCGAGGATGCTGTGCTGCAGGTGACCCAGCCCATCCTGTGAAGGCCACCTTCACCATCCCTTTGTCCCTGCTTACAGGGCCAGGGAGCAGCTGTACCCCAAAGCAGCACCCCACAGTTGAGCTCATGGCTCCTCAGCTCTCCCTGCACAGCCCAAGGCAGGCAGAGGCTCACGAGGGCAGTGAAGGTTTGAGAGGAGGGGTCCAGCTTGAGCTGAGTGAGCCATCAGCCCCTGCACAAGGGTTTTTTGCTGAGAGGAGGAATGGGCTGAACCTGGGTGAGTGGCTGGATTTGCTGACACTTACCCAGCTCCTCTTGCCACAAAACCCAGGAATGTCTGACCCCAGATTTCCATCTGCCCCCCCGCAGCCACCCCATCTCCCCTCAGAGCAGGATTCCCACAGGGCACACATGCAATTCCAACATGAAGGAGCCTGCTTCAGCCAGGATCTTTACCCACAGCTGGGATGGCAACAGCCTTGCCCTTGTGGGTGGCCGGGGCTGTACCTTTGCCAGGTGCTTGGCTATTCCTCTCCCTCGATAGGCATCCGGCACTTCCGTGTGCTGCAGGTCCACGATCCGCTTCCCCACGTACTCGTAGAGCAGCACGGCCTTGTCGTGGCAACCTGAGGGGTGGGACACAGGGGTGAGGGCTGGGGAGTCCCCAGAGAGCCCACAGCAGGGAGTGGGACAGAGGGGTGAGGGTTGGGATGTCCCTGGAGAGCCCACAGCAGGAGATGGGACAGAGGAGTGAAGGCTGGGGTGTCACCAGAGAGCCCACAGCAGGGGGTGGGACAGAGGGGTGAGGGCTGGGGTGTCACCAGAGAGCCCACAGCAGGGGATGGGAGAGAGGAGTGAGGTTTGGGATGTCCCCAGAGAGCCCACAGCAGGGGATGGGAGAGAGGGGTGAGGGCTGGGGTGTCACCAGAGAGCCCACAGCAGGGGATGGGAGGGAGGGGTGAGGTTTGGGGTGTCCCTGGAGAACCCACAGCAGGACAAGCAGTTTTGGGACTGCTACATCATCCCCCATGCCATGGGAATGGCTCTGATGCTGGGTTTCAGTGGTGGCTTTGCTTTCAGTGACACCTGGATGTCCTCACTGGTCCCCCCGAGGTGTGAGCAGGGCTTTTCCAAGCCCCTGGAGCAGGAGCAAGTTTTTGGCCCAGCCCTGAATCAGTGATGCCAGCACAACATGTTTAGGGAAGGAAAGCAGCTGTGGGGAGGGATGTCTTGATGGTGAAGGAGAGTAAAAAGAAGAGGGAGAAAAACAACAAAGCTGACCCAGGTAACAGCCAATTAATTTCTCCTCCAGCACAGGGTTTTTTGTTGTGGCACATAAAACAGGACAAGACTCCTTGGTCTGGGGTTGCAGCATTGTCTAGACACGTTTTGGGGAGGATGCTGGGGAGGTGAATCCCACAAACACACAGGAAAGCACACACAGGTGTGCAAGGGGGGCTGTGCACACAAATTTACATGTACACACACACAGGCTTCCTGTTTCAACACCATGACCTTTCTCACAGTAGCTCAATTACAGGAAAAAAGAAGTTTCAGCTCATGTATAAATCAGAGGAGTCAGAACAGCCCTCTGGTTTCATCCACAGAACCCGAGCCTTCAGTGCAAAAGCAAATGTTTCATTTCTAGGGAGTTTCTGTACTTAAGAGTGAGTTTCAGAAATGCTAGATCCCAATCAAAGAGAAAAGTTTGATTAAAATAATGGAAGCTTTTCCTTCTCTCCAATGGTTTTTTTAAGGCTGAAGGGCTGCAAAGTTCACCTGCATTCAGGATCTGCTTTAGCTGAGCTCAATACACTCTATTTCACTGCATTTCAGCTGACAACTCTAGCCCAGCTTGCCTCATCTCTGTATTCAAGAGAAACTAGAAAGGAGCCCATTGGAATTTTGTGTTTCCAGAGAAGCAGCTCAAGCTTTTATTCCTGCTCCTTTTATGCAGACACTCAATTCTCCTAAACTGGATGGAAACCTTCACATTTCCAGCCCGAGTTTATTCCTGCTGGTTTCTGCCCACTCCTTCTTGTGCCAACATTGTTCTTGGGTGGACATAAATAATTTCCCTCCCTGCCATTCCCCCAAGTATTTCTAGGCTTCAGTCCTGCCCCTCTCAGCTCTGGTTCACCAAAAAGCTTTGGGTTTCCCCCAGGCAGAAAAGAGGGAGCACTGCAGTGTTTCTCCATGTGGACCCAGGCACCCCAAAAAGCCAAGGGAGCAGGTGAAGCCCTTCCCCAGCAGCACAGACCTGTCTTGCTGGAGAGGAACCTGCCCAGGCTGGGGCAGGAGGTGCCCTCACCCTCACAGAGCACTTGGTGGCAGCTCTCAGGGGTGGCAAGGGCAGAGCAGGCAGCACCAAAGGCTGTAAAATGATCTTATAGCAGCAGCTTTCACTCGTTCCAGCCCTTCCACCCCATTCTCTTCCCAGGCTAAAACTTTCCATAGCCTCTGCCTGAAGCTTTGAGAAGTTTAAAACTAAATTGACCACAGAACAAGAGATCTTTTTTCTTTAAATACACTTTTTAAATGTATGATCTGTTTAGAAGTATCAAAGACACAAATGCCTTTTAAAGCAGAAGGTGATCAGTGTTTGGAGGATCTCAGACATGTCCTGGACAGGCTTTTCCTCAAAATTCTCTGTACCACAGCAGCACCAAACCCCTAGCCAGGACAGGAGCTGCAGAGTGCCACCACATCAACACACATAGAAAGGATTTTACAACCAGCCTGATTTTACAACAGAGCCAGTGCTGCTGGAAACTGAGCCCAGTTCAGAAAAACAGCCCAGCTCAGCCAAGGGCATGATCACATCCACACACGCTCACCTCAGTGGCACAGCTCATGAAACCAAGGACACTCAGGTGTGGAGTGGGGCCTGCAGGTCACAGCCATGGCTTGGAATGAGCCAGCCCTGGTGCTGGGTGCTGCTCCCAGGAAAGCTGGGGGGGCTGGAAGCAGTGCTGGCCCTTCCTGGGAGTGCCCAGCCCCAGCCTGGAGGGGGCACAAGCAGAAACCCCACCAGAACATGGCATAAGAGACACCTGCTGCCAGCCTCCAGCCCGTGTCACCCCCTGGGCTCTGGGACAGGAGTTTTTCACCTGCACAGACAGAGCTGGGCACAGAGAGCCCCAGGAACCTGCCCTGGGGTTTGGCTCACTGGCACTGAGGAAGTGGAGTCGATGCAAATCAGCACAGCCAGAGAGGAGCAGGATGGCAGCAATGGCAGCACAGCCAGTGCCCTGCTCACCCTCTGTCCCTCCCTCCACTCACACAGGCCACAGAGAAGGGGAAGCTTTTCTGGGAGCTGGGCAAGGGACCAGGTCTGGCCTTGCTCTCCATGGAGGGTCTCCTTCCAGCAGGAGCAATGGTAGGCTCAGCCCTGATGCCAGATACAAGTGCCCAGGCTGGGTGGCTCAGGAGCCTGGGGGAAGGAGCAGAGAGCCCAGGCCCAGCCCAGCTGAGGAAGGGACACCTCAGGCATCTGGCAGGACACAGATGCCCCACACCCCACTCCAGCCCCTCCTTCACTGCCCCCCTCTCCTGGCATACACAAAGTACCCAGGGAGGGGAGGCTGCAGCACTGCAGGACTGTCCCTTGTCCCTGTCCCCCTGCACCAACCCCAGCCCATGATACCCCTTTGTGTGCCCAGGAGCTGGGCAGGGCCCTGGCTGCTGCCTGCAAGGCCAATTTCTGTGCCCCTGCCTTTGGAGCAGCCCCTGAGCTCCAGCCCCCTTTGGACACTGCTGCAAAGCCATTCCCTGGGAGCAAGGGGACAGAACAAATGCCAGCCCCATCTCCCAGGAGCAGGGACAGGAGGCAGCTCAGGTCTTCTGCTGCTGAGCCAAACAGTGGGGGAAAAAAAAAAAAAGCAAAAGCTGCGTGTGGGGTGGGCTGAGAGGACGAGAAGTCCCGAGGAGCCCGTGCATCCCAGGCTGGAGCTCTGCCTGCCACGGGCTGGCCTCACTCCCCAGGGAGCTACTGGCACGTTACTACGGAGAGAAAACACAACAGAGCACAACAGCCAGAGTGGAGACAGCTCAGCCCTGGTGGAGGGGCCTCGCTGGCAGGAATGGCAGCGGGGGAGGGGGTCTGCCTTGCAGCAGTTTCCTGTTTAGGAGCTCTCTGGAGGCGCCTGTGGCACGGGAGGAGCGGGGATGTCTTTGATGCAGGGCCTGGTGACAGATCCCTTGGTCCCTGCTGCAAACTCAGCACCTTCCCCTCTCCTGAAAGCATCTGCCCCCATCAGGGAGGAGAGCTCCAAGGCGTGAGCTGCTCCAGTTTTCCCAATAAAACAGCCTGGGCTCCTGGACAAGCAGTTCCTGAGACTCAGATCAGCAGTGGGCAAAGCAGGAGCTTCCAGCCAAAATCCTGCCCAAAGCCAGCTGGGGAGGAGTGGGAGGTTTGGGAAGTGTGGTGTGCTGCAGCCAGCAGAAGTGCTGGATGAAGGGGAGTCGGAATGTGAGAGAAGCTCCTGCATCCCTGAGGAACTGGAGCTGCTCCATGCACGAGAGCCTGATGGGTGTGATGGGCATCAAGAAGTCACAGCAGCTCCTGTTAAAAGCTCTTCCCCTGCCCCAAACATCTGTGCCAGCAGCTGGACCAACCAGCCAACTGCTTTGGCATGGGGGGTCCCTTTGAGTTTCTTCTTTTGACCTGAAATTTCATCTCAGATCCAAAGAAATACCCAACTAATCCTGACAAAACCAGCCTATATGATTCCCATGGAAGCTTTTAGCTTTGACAAATTGATGTTTTCCAAGAGAGTCTCTGCACAGGGAGGTTTCTGGCTGGCTCAGGCTGTTAGTCACATCCTAACCCATTACAAATCCAGTTGGGCGTCTTTCTGCCCTCCTCTCGAGGGATAACGAGGCTCAGTGAGGTCTGGTTATAATCAGCTTTACTTTCAGCTTCTAAATGCTCCTTCATTTGGGATGCAAGGGGAAAGGGAACGTGTTCAAGTGAAGCAGCTGCTCCTATCAGAGTTTTAGCAGCTACTGCAGCAATGAGGAGAGAGGGGGGAGAAACCACAGAGAAAGCAAAGACAGGGCAAGCCCCAAAAAATCGAGTGCAATTCATCTTCCTTGTGCACAAGGAGGAAGTCCTGACACGAGGTCACACAGGGGCACAGAGGCAAACACAGGATGATGCTGCAAACGAACACTTTCACAACCAGTTCACAGCTTTCACTGTCCCAGGCCTCCTGCTCCAGGGACTTCCAGAAACTCATCACCATGCAATGTTTTCTACCCAACATCACACCACCATAAACCAGCAGCTGTCAAAGTCTGGCTGCTTGGTCCATGTGCCTGGTGCATCCATGTTTTCCCAGGGAATCATCCACACCTGACATTTAGCAGAAATTAGGACATCACAGGAAAGCTGATCCTGGAGCCCACAAAATGCTGTTCACCTCTGCCACAGCGCAGTGACACGGGACAAGAGTGCTCTCTGAGGGACATGGGGGGTCACTTTGATACCAAAATCTCTGTCTGACCCATTTCTTGTCATTCCCTGCTTGCTGCAGGGAAAACCTCCCGGGGCATTCCACACCAGTGATGCTCATGGTGCCAGGAGGGACAAAGAGCAGTGCAGGAAATAAACACCCTGCCACGCACTCCCACAGAGATGTTATCTCCTGACCATCTTCAGGGCTTGGCTGCTACCAGCAAGTGCCTAACAAGGAGGAGGAGAGGTGGATCACCCACTCCACGTGGATGTTAGTCAGCACAGCAGCACGGACACCATCACAGCAGGACACTGCTCAGCTCAGCTGAACTCACAACAAAGGGCTCAGACCCCCTAAACTCCCAGAAAAAACACAACCTCGATCATGGGGATTCACCTGGCTGAGGCTGGATGGGGCTTGGAGCAACCTGGTCTGTGTCTGGACACCCAGAAGGCGTCCCTGCCCAAGGCTGGAACGAGATGAGCTTTAGGATCCTTCCAACCCAAACCATTCTGGGATGCTGTGATTCCAGGACCCCCCCCGAGTCAGGAGGTTCTGTTCTGATTCACACACAGAATCAGGAGGTTCTGAGCTGACTCCCACAGCTGATTCTCTCCCTCTCAAAGTTCACCCTCTCCAGTCACGACTCATCCCTGCTCAGCCACCAAACGCTGCTGGGCCCGTGGTGTGGCTGGCAGAGCTTTTATCCAGAAAACCACGATAAAAGATTACCTTTCCCTAATAATTGTTGACCCTTGGCTGTCCCCTCTATTTCCTGCACACAGCAGCTTCACTGGCTGGGACAATGCCCTGGTGGTGGCAGTGGGGACCCAACACCTGGGACCTCGTTTGATCTCAGGCTGAAATGAGCAGTTGGTGAAATTGTTTTCCCTGCACCCGTCTCCTCCTTCCTCGCTCCAGCACTGCTGAGCCTCCAGCCTGCACTTTGTAATTAGTGGTTGAAATGAAAATGGGGGGGGGAGGGAGGAAGAGAAGTCTAAAATAAAATCCGGACTATTCTCGTTGCTGTATCGACGAAGCCTGCTGCATTCCCTATGATTTCTGAACTACACATTTTATTTTTTTTTTTTTTTTTAAGCAGCTACCCTGCAATTTCTGCAGGGCAGCGAGGCAGTTTTACCCAGAGTAGTTCCCAGCATGACAAATGGATGGGGAAGAGATGCTGGGATGGCTGAATATGTGTAATTAACCATTAAGATGAAGGCTGGGAAAGAATCAGTGCACCACAGAGAAATTTCAGTGGCACCTACTTTTTTTTTCCTTTGTTCACTCCACCCAATATGTGACAGAGCTTTTCGGGGGTCACTGTGTCACCAGAGCTCCACAGGTGGCTGTGGCAGCTTGGATCCGGGTGGTTGGTCCTACAGTGCTGCCGCTCCCGAGGGGTTTCCCTGAAGGAATGTCCCCAGAGCGGCCCCAGCTGATGTGGCACCCCCACATCCCCCAAAGGCAGCTTTGGGGGGGCCAAGGCGGTGCCCCCGAGCCGCCCGTGCCCCCCTCGGGCTCCATGCAGCGAGCCGGCCGGGGGAGCGAGCGCTGCCCCCATCTCCGGGACGGGCGGGGGACCGGGGGGGCCCCCGAGGGTGCAGGGTACGGGGGAAGTGCGGCGGGACACAGCGGCACCGGAGGGGGAGGACCGCGGGAAACGGGGGAAAGCGGTGAGAACGGGAAAAAGGGGAGGAACGAGAGGGAAAAGGGGGAGAGCAACGGGGAGGAGGAACGGGGAGGGGAAAGGGGGGGGGAGAGACGGGGGGGCGAAGGGGGAAACA
>VZRH01000916.1:603813-617127 GCA_013397555.1 Urocynchramus pylzowi
ATGCCCATCCCGACCTTTCCCCGATACCCATCCCGCCCCCCCGGCACAGCTCCAGCCGCTCCCTTGATTCCCAGTCCGATTCCCACCGCACACACCGCTGGCACCCGCGGCGTGCAGGACCCACGGGAGCCGCGGAGAGCCGGCCATCCTTAGCCGGCAGGTGAGGTGCGTGGGTCGAGGAGCGGCACAGGCCGGGGGCCCCGGGGATGCTCCGCGCCCCGACCCCGCGGGTTCGGCGGCGACACCGCGGCCACCCCTCCGGGGAGCNGCGAGTTTTGTTCGCCGCTGCTGGAGGCTTTCCCTGCCTTGAGCTTCCGCTCCTCGGGAATGCTGGGCTGGGAGCCGCGGGCGAGCGGAGCCCCCGCCGTGGCTCAGCCGGGGGGGAAGCACCGGGCTGGGGTTCCGGCCGTGTCGGGAGCCGATGCCGGCGTGTGCCGGGAGTGCCTCGCTGCTTTCCCGCTGTCCCCCGCCGGAGAACGTGACCGTGTGTCACTGGGGTGATTTACAGAGCACGGCCGTGACTCAGGTGGCCTGTCCCCATCGCAAGGTGAGCACCGGCCGGCAGGTATCGGCCTGCGGTGGCCGTGCCGGGATGGATGGATGGATGGATGGATGGATGGATGGATGGATGGGGACAGGGAAGTGGCTCTGCCGGTGTCCCGGTGCTCCCCGGAGCCGGCTCCATCCGCGCCGTGGGCGCAGACCGGACGGAGGAGGGGGNGATGGATGGATGGATGGATGGATGGATGGATGGATGGATGGATGGATGGATGGATGGATGGATGGGGACAGGGAAGTGGCTCTGCCGGTGTCCCGGTGCTCCCCGGAGCCGGCTCCATCCGCGCCGTGGGCGCAGACCGGACGGAGGAGGGGGCGCACGGAGCGTGGCTGCTGCCGCTCGAATCAGCGGAATAAAATTCGAGGGGTTTTCCCTGTGCGGGAGTGATGCTCTGGAAACTCGAAGTCAGGAGCCATGTGAGCAGATGAACGCACCTCCCGTGACTTTTTCTTCTTTTCCTCCCCCCCGGTTTTAAACGATCCGTGTCTTATCCGGAGGGAATGTGGACCCGAGTTTCCTGTTTGCTGTGTAAGCAGGGGGTGAATCAGCAGCGATTTTCGGAGCTGCTGAGTGGAGCTGCTGACTCATAGGTAGGAGCACATGCCTCCAGCCATCCAGCCTTGGAAGGGATCATCCAGGCTTCTTAAAAGGCTGGGACACCTGAGCCCAGACCTTTCCCCAGCTGCCTGTGCCGGACCGGCGGATGTGTGGATGGAGGGACGAGGTGAGCCTGGCCCAGGGACCACTTGTGGCCCACGGGAGATGATGCCCAAGCTGGGCCTGGAGGATTTTTGGGGAAGCAGCGTGGCTGACAGCAGGAGGTGATGCCTGGAGGAGCACCTGGGAGCGTGGTGCTTTCCTCAGAGGAGGTTTGGAGGTGCTCTGTGTCTGCAGGTTTCTGTTGGTTGTGACAGACTGGTTCATTCATGCAGTTAAGCCTGGTGTCCTGTGCTGGAGGTGTCACACGTGTGCTGAGAGCACCTGGTGTCCGCTGGCAGCTCCAGGTCCCCGTCTGACCCGAGCTCCTTTGCTTCCATCCGGGCAGCAGCAGCAGCAGCACGAGGGTGGATCCTGAGTGTGTGCTACACATCTGCCTCCTCTCATCCTGCCTCTCCGTGGCCTGCACCTGCCTCCCAGGGGATTTTTCCAGGGATGCTCGCAGGTCTGAGTGTCTGCACCTGCTGCTCATGGCAGCTGCTTCCCTCTCTTTCAGGCAGCCTGAATTTAAGCTAAATTTCCCTAGTTTTCCTTAGGGAATTTCAGTGAACAATCTCTGGTTTCCTTTGCTGGTTCTCCTTGGGTTTGTGCTGCTCAGGGTTGTAAACAGAGTTTACAACTCAGTGCTGAAGCTCTTGGTTGGCTCTTTTTGTGACAGATGCCTTCCAAAACTCACCTGCCATCACTTTGGCTTAGTCATGGGGTTGTCTCCTGCCTCGGGAGATCTTTGGGATACGTGGCTGGCCGTGACACTGGCGATAGGAATGGTGCTGGGCCGGGGCTTTGCTCTGCACTGAACATAGCTTGGGAGATAAACACCTTCTGGGGACTTTGTGGAGCATTTTGGCTTTCTTTCTTCCTCTTCCCATTGCTCCTGTCTGCTTGATCCAAGTTATCTGGCAGGATCTTGTATGTGGGAGAACGTCTCCTGTGTTATCTTGCGCTGTTGAGGCTGATGTTTACTCATGTATGCAAAAACTCCTGGTTTTCTCAGGTCACCCAAGTTCCCTTGAGCTGTGCCTCATGGCCTGGGTGGCACTGTAGGAAGGAATTGGGAACAAAGATCTGGAGCTGTCCCTGTGTCCTCCTTGCAGAACTTTGCAAGGGACACAGCCTCTGGCTGCAGCTTCCAACCAGTGGCTGGGCCTGGGTGTGATTTTCCAGCAAGCTCTGCACCTTTTTGCTGTGCAGGGAGGGTGTTGTATCCCAGAGGTTAAAGCAGGAGGGGATGAAGCCTCAGGGAATTTTCAGCCTTTGTGTGGGTGCAGAAACACAGTGGAGGATGCAAGGTCTGAGGCTCTGGGGATACAGAAGCAGGCTGTTGCCTTTTCCCTGGGCCTCAAGGTGTATCTTGTGCCTGCCCTGCACGTGGAAATCCCCGTGCCCATCCCCGGGGCTGTTGGCTGTGGCTTGAGTGGCCCCTGATGCCTGGGAAGCCCCTCCTGGAGGGACAGGCAGGAGCCTGCCGATGGGGAAACAGTTGTTTCCCCGAATTTTGGAGTTTGCTGGGAAAAGCAGCTGCAGGGAGGGAGGGAGGGTGAGTGCATGGGTGGGATCTGGAGGGAGAAGACCTGCTTGTCCTGTCCTGGCTCACCCAGCACCGATGCCTGAGTAATTCATAGCCAAGTGTTTTTCCTTAGCAAGGAGATGCCCTTTGGGAATAGAGGTGCTGTTTGGGGGAGAGGGATCAGGATCTGTCTGGAGCCAGGCTGTGCCTTTGGGGAGGCAGCTCTCCTTCACCACAGAGGCTTGGAAAAACCAGCAGGGAGAAATGCCAGGACCTGGGGATGAACTGGTGCTTGTTCTTGAGGCACATCTATTCTGGGTGGGTAAATAAGTGGTGGTGCCTTGTCCCTGCTGTGCCCTGGCCATGCCCTCTGTGGGAGCACACCACTGTTATGCAATTCAGTCTGTGAATCCAGCACTGTCTCATCTGCCATTCACACTTTTCCAGCTGCCATCCCCAAAAAAAGGCAGCTCTGCCAAAAATACACGTGTGGGTCGTGACCTGGTGGAGCAGGACTTTGGCTCTGGGCTCCTGTCGTGTCCAGGCAGAGCAGCCACCAGCCTGGTGTTCCCAGGGTGTGAGTGCTTGGAGAGGTGGGAGCTCTGACCCCATGGAGCCATTATTTAATTGGAGTTGAAGCATCACAGAGCTCGAATCCAATTAATTGTAACGATCCTAGAGAAAACACAGCACTTTGCTCGTGCCTTCCTCCTCTGCTGGCATAACTGTGGGTGCCTGGAAAATATCATGCTGGACATGATAAATATTTAGCTGTGCCTCAGCAATCCATTTCCCTCCCTGGAGGGATGCTTCCCTGCTTTTCTTTCAGTGGATAATGAATCTCACTGCAGGCTGATCCCTTTGTTTTCCAGCTCTGAGCCATGGTCCAGGGCTGAGCTGGAGTTTGTTTGCAGAGGTGCTTGTTGCTGGAGGAAACTCATCTGTGCTTTGTAGAGGCTTCCATTGGGAGCAGCTTTCTGGTCCTGGTGATTTTGTGCCCCAAAATGACACCTCTGCAGGTGTGGGGCTCTGTGGGTTTTTGGACAGCAGATGGTTTTTGCTTGTGTTGGTTAGTGAGGCACAGCCTGGGCTGGCTCTTTGCTGGGGAAGGAGCTGGGAGAGGAACTTGTGTTGGATGGGGAGGTGATTTTACTCCATCAACAAAAAGTTTGGGGTTTTGCTGGCATGACTCAGGATGGCTTGTGGGCTCATATGGAGCTGGATCTACTCGCTGCCTCTTGCTGACAAACCTCTGTAGCACAGGTCAAGTGTTAGTCAGGGATTTGGAGTGGGGGAAAGGGCAGAGAGGATTTTTTTTCATAATGGAAACTGTAAGTTTCTGTTGGTTTTTTCCACCTGGGAGATTTTTCATCTCCTCACAGCCTCTTATCTGTGTGGGGGCAATGCTGCAGTGCTGCTGTGGCAGTGCTATGAGTCCCAATGTTCATTGTCCCGAGGAACTCTGGAATTGCTGGGCACAACTGCAGCAATCTCAGATGTCACAGTGCTGCCTTGTGGCCCCAGTGGGCCTCAGTTTGCCGTGGATCTGAGTCTGCTCCCTTCTTTGGAGCTGGGACAGGGCTCCCTGTGTGCTCCTTTCTCTTGCAGCCATTTCTCTGCCCAGCAAAAGGCTGGAGCAGAGGTGCTGCTTGTGTGGAATGTGGTGGGTTATGGTGTGGCCAAAGGGAAAGGCAGGATTTGGGGGTCCCAGTGGGTAGGGGGGGAAGGAAATCACTGCCTTATGCTGGGGACCAGCAGTGGAGTGAAGGTGAGGATGATCTGGACCCTCTCCAGCACCCACTGAGCTGCCACAGCCTCCATCCTCTTGCCTGCACTGTGCCCAGGGAGGGGCACTGCTGAGTTGATCTGTGCTCTAAGCCTTAATTCCATCATTTCAATTTAAATGATTTAAAAATATATATATATATTAATAGATAAATTTCCACTAAAAGCATAACTTGTAAGAGGAGGCAGGATGAGGAGGAGACAACACTTACCAGAAGTTGTTTGTGGAGCATTCACCCTTCCTCCCCCTTCACCACCACCAAAGACAAATCTGGGTTTGGAAAGGAAGAAACCTCCAGAGTGCTCGATACAAGTAATTTCCCATCAGAGGCTGCTGGCCTTAGCTGTGGTTTGGCACTGGCATCAGCCAAGCTGCTTGTGTCTGATGGAGCTCTCTGGGAATGGCTTGGACCCTTTTCTCCCTGGGATCTGCCTGTTGAGCACCAAGTGCCCCTTGTCACCAGCGTTCATCCCTGCTGCCTCCTCTCCTGCTGTGATAGTGCCTTTTAGGAAGTGTAAAAAGCAGCTTTTAATTTCATTCCTAAAGATCTTGGAGGTTTCTCATGAGGAATGCATAAATCCCTGCAGCTGGGATTGGGTCCTGCCAGCATCAAGAGCCACATCCTCCCTCAGCATCCATGGCTGATGGGTGTGGATGGGGCCAGCAGTGCAGGACAGAGGGACAGGAGGGGAAGAAGTTGTCCTGCAGGGCCTGGCAGGTGACAGTCATGTGTCTGACAGATCATAAACACGCAGGGCTGGTTACGTGGATGGGCTGGGGGTGGTTCAGGGGAGGATGACGGGGTTATCTAGGGTGTGTCAGCTTGTCTGGGCTTGCAGGCCAGTTAGGAACTGCTTTGTGGTGTGTGTGTGTGTATGAATTCCCTCCTAGCTGGGGTCTCGTGGGGATGGCTGATGCAGCAGCCTGGCTGTGCTGCAGGGGTGGCTGCAGTGGGCTGGGTGCCCTGGATGTCTTCACTGGGGTGTGTTCACAGCAGCTTGGAGATGGCAGCAGCCTGACCCTGCTGGCTGGAGGGCGTTTGGCACAGCTGGAGCAGATGTTCCCTCTTGCTGCACTCATCCCTCCCTGCAGGAGACTGTTCCCTGTTCAAGCTGGTGAAGGGCAAACACGCTGCACAGTGGAGGAGTTTTCTGCTGTAGCGTGAAGATCTTGGTTTGCTTGGTGTGGGAGTGGGAAAGCTGAGGCTTGAGAGGGAGATGATGAAGCAGCAAAGTGTGCAGCCCTTGGGATGGCCCCTCTGAATCAGCCCTGAACGTTAGGGGCATGGCTGCAGGGGTGTGCTGTGCTGCAGACACGAGGATGTCTTTGCAGTTTGTCACTAAAAATGACGTGGCTCCTGCGCTGAGGGCCAGATGTGCTCACGGTCAGGGCTTTTGAGGAAAGCTGCTCTGCATAGTTCACAATCCCCTGCTGCTCTGCACCACTTGGTTTCTCTCCTGACGTGCTGCCAAGTTGCACCTCAGCCAAAGCTGAGATGATCTCGTGCTGATACGTGGCTTTGGCTGCTCTTTGTCATCTCCCAAACACCTCTGGAAGGTGCTCAGGGGTAGGTGACAGGCCCAGCCCCACGTGCCTGTTTGTAAAACCCCCAGAAAATCCCTGCTGGCACGGGGCAGGGCAGTGTGAGACACCTTTGTGTGCGTGCACGTGTGCTCAGCTGACTTCTGAGGTTTCCCTGGTGTCCCCAGAACTGAAATCCTCCACCCTGTGCCAAATCCTCACCTGTTTCACCCGTGGTGCTGACTGCCACCCCTGTGGTGGTCAGGAAAAGAAAAAAAGATGTAATTGTGCAGAAAGAGGGATGAAGGTGCTGGTGGGTGGTGATGCTGCTGGAGGACCAGCCTGGACCTGACCAGCCCCTTTGCCAAGCCCTGTCTGTCTCTCTTTGCCAGCACCCGTTTTCCTTAAGTCTGGAAGCAGCTCCACACTCCTTTAAGGCTGCTAAAAAGAGGGATGTGGTGGGTGTTTCAGATGATCTGCTTGTACAGCTCCCTGTGTTCACTCTCTGTTAGCATCTGCAGCCTGTTTCCCTCAGGTTTTTGGTTGATCCCTGCAATTGTTTGGCTTTGAGCATCAGAGGTGAGCACCAGGTGCCAGAGGATGGCTGGTGCCAGCCAGGGCTGGGGTTGTCCTCGGAGCCCAGGATACCTGCAGGGCTGTGCTGTGCTGGGGCTGCCTCTTGTGCTCTGCTGATGCTGCTTTCTTACCCAAGAGCAGCTTTCTGCAGGTATTAATTACACCTGTCCCTGCCTGGGTTCTTGAAGGGTGGTGAGAGTGAAGCGAGGGCTGGAGGAGGTGCCTCCAGAAATAACCAAGCAGAAATTGTGGGTGAATTTCTAATTCTTATCAGCCTTGTGTGTGCTGTGCTAAGGTGCTCGAAAACCACTCAGCTTTTCCTCCAGCAGCTCCCCTGTAGGTGTGATGTTTTTGTGTACATTCCAGGTAGCTGCGAGAGTTTCCCCTTAATTTTGGATCCACAAAGGGTTTTGTGTTTGGTAACTGTGGATTTCCCCATGGGGTTTTACAGCCTCAGCTCGGTGAGGGAAACCATGTGTAACCATCCCAGGGACAGGAGCCAGGGTGTGTGTTTCCACTGATCTCAGACAGGTTTGATGTTTCACACATCTCCTTCCAGCTCCTCTCCACGCGTCACCCCGCAGAGAGAGCGCTGCTCCGTTCCTCAGAACACGGATGTGAGGCTCGCTCTTCTGGGAGAAAGGGGATTCTTAAAAATTGATTTTTCTCTTACTCAAATGGAAATGGTTCTTGGAAGCCCTGAGTGTGCCCCAAGACAGCTGCAGGCTGGGCTGGGCTGAGTCACTGCGAGCTCTTGAGCTGGGATGTGAGCCGGATGCGTCGGGACCGGCCCGGCTGTGGAGACCTCTGCCTTCCTGGGATGGACAGGCAGCTCTCTAATCTGCCTTTTCTAGGAAAAACCTGCAACTCTCATTTCCCTGAACCCTGGAAAAAGTGCAGTGTGATAGGTGGATATGAGAGAGTGACGGAAGGAGGGGAAAGAAGATCAATCCCACCCAGAGGAACAGCTGTGGTGGCAAAACAGCGCTGAGCTGTGGGCACGTTTCCTGTGGAGCTTTTCCTTGTCATGAATCAAAGCTGCCCTGTGGGTACTGGGCAAATCCACCAGAAAATAAGTGTTTTCCCCACACAGACTTGGTACAGCCTTTGATAAGAGCCTGTGGAGAGCAGGCAGTGCAGGGTGATGCTGGGCAGTGGGGCTGGCAGTGTGCTGCTGCCCCAGCCTTTAACTGGGGGGCATTTTTTAAGCTTTGTAGCAGGGTGTGTGAGGGAACAAAGGAGAGAAGTGTTCACAGGTGGTTTCTCATGGACCAGCTGGACATGGGGTTTGTTCTGGGAGTGTGGATGCAGTCTGTCCTCTGGGGCAGAGGAACAGTGATGGGAGGGAGGGCAGGAGGTTCATGGTGTGGACTGTAAGGATGGTGTGGTTAATGCTAGGAAAAGAGGCTGCAGGTCCAGCTTGTTGGGGCTGAGCTCTCTCTTTGTATTTGTGTCTCCTGCCTTGTTCCCTGGAGCAGAGAAGGGATGGGTGAGAGAGGCAGGGAAGAGGGTTGCCACTGAATATATGTACCAAAAAAGAGCAAAAATTTGGTGTGGGACAGCAGGAAATGTGGGAATTGTACTGCAGCACTTGCCTGCTGCTTTCTGTAAGCTGCTGGAACAGCACCCTGCTCCAAAGGGAATAATCCAAGGTTTTCTCTGCTCCTGCACCTCAGACATGTGGTGCTGGCTCAGTGCTGGAGGTCAGTTTTCCTCTGAAGGAGCCCAGGCTTTGTCCACCCGAGCTGTGGTGGCATCCTGGGAGTGGGAAGCATTCCAGGTCCCCAGGAAATAATGTCACTGTGAACCCTCTGAGCAGCTGCTTGGCCTGTTCCCCAGTTCAGATGCTGCTCTTGAAAGTCCTGCCTGAAGTCTGTGGGCCAGGGAAGCACCTGGGTCAGTCTCTTGTTTCTGCCTCTCTCCCAGAGCAGGCAGCTGGGAACGTGAAGGGGTTTTTTTTTTCCCCCTCTATAAATTCCATTTTCATAGCAGGTGCCTGATCTCTTACATCATTTGCAGAGATGACATCACTCTATCCCTGCCCAAAGCAAATTGGAAGGAGGATGGTAGGAATCTTTTTTTCCCTAGTTTTTCTTTTTTTTAAGAAGCAGAGAGGGGAATACTTTGCTCTCTTGATAAGTTTACAAGGACATCTGGAAGTACTTGAATGATGCCAGTTTGGATAGAAAAAATGTCTATTGATGCTGGAGTTGAGTTACTGCTGACAATTACAAAGTCAAACTATTCCCTTTCCCACTGTGCCTCCTGTCAAGCTGATCTATTCCAAGGACAGTTTGAGTTTTCTCTCCCATCAGGAAACTGTCACTAGCCAGTCACATCAATTCCAAGCAGATTTTGTTTTTTCATGGCTTAGCCTACGGAGTGAGGAATCAAAGGAAGGGGTGATGCTGGTACCTGCTGGCAAGGAGAGGGGCACAGGTGATGATGCTTCTGCCTCTTCCTTTTCTTCTATTTTTTTCCTTCTAGCATGTTCTTTGCTTTTCTCTAAGCATTGTCTCCTTTGCCTTCCCCTGACAATCCCAGGGAATCAGGGTTGGGATTCCTTCCAGATCTTTGTCTCAGGACAAAGCTGAGCTTTGAAGAGGTGCAGCTTCAGGCACTGCTTTTTTGGGGGGAAAATCCAGTTGGAGCAAGGGATGCAAAGGAGGCAGTGGCCATCCCAGAGGATGCTCTGCCTGCACCCCAGCTCAGTGCCTGCTCTGAATAGCTGCCCCTGTGACTGTCCCCACCTTTGCACAGGGGTTTTGCACAAGCCCTGGTGTGAAGCACCTCAACTCTGGGCACCTTCGTGTTGCGTCCTGTAACGTCACCGTGTGAGTGTCAGCCAGATGGGGCTTTTCAGCTTCCTAAGGGGAGTCTGGCCTCTGGTCACATGTGCTCCATTGTCACGGGGCTGGCTGAGAGCAGGCTGACACATGGGGACAAAATCAAACGTTTTTTCCAGCCCTCGAGGTTGTGCAGGTAACCTAAAAATACGACTGGAATGTGGCTGGGCGGTGACATCCTCCGGGCTGCCCCGGTGTTATCTGGCTGGTGCACAGAGCCCGGGTGTGGCTGGGAGCCCCAGAGGTGGCTGTGCCAATGCCTCTGCTTGTCAGAGACTCTGGCTGAATGAAGTGCCCATCCCCACATTCCTCGCTGGACACCGGGAGGTCTCATCCTTCTCCCTTGCACAGTCTCATCCAGAGATGGTGGCACTGTGGCTGTGACGTCCTGCTCTGCTGATTGTCCCCAGCCATGGACCATCTCGTGCCTCATCCAGGGGGATGAGAAGGATAACACTGTTCCCTTTCCAGCTGGATTCAGTTCAAAGGCTCTGTTTTCAAGCAGAGTTTCCAGCCTGTGTGTCCTGTGCGTGGCTGGGGCACGTGAGGCGTTCCCGTGGGATGTGTGCCTGGTGTGTGGAAAGGGGAGCGCATCCCGGACTGGGGCAGTGCCTGCACTGCAGCCTTGACCAGGGAAGCTGCTGCCATTCCTGGGGAGATGTGGGGTCATCAGGCAGTGTGCTGCTGGGATGGGACAGCCAGCTGGTGCATGGGCTTGTCTCTGAGCAGAGGGAATGAAGTATTCCATGAAAATCAGACTGTCCCCGTGGTTAGACAGCAGCTCTACTTAGGGAACAGGTGAAGTAATTAATTTTGTGATCTATCCCAAACATGCCTATAAAAAGCTCCTTTCCAGCCCCAAGTGGGACACTTCTGCTGCTCATGGCAAAGCAGCTCATCCCCTTCTCCACTCCCTGGCTGTGATGGTGACCCAGCCTGAGCTGAAGTGGCCTCGGGAGGGGCTGTGTGTCCACAAGGGAAGGGTGGGGAGAGGGGCCTGGTGTTGGCAGGGCACTGTTTGAGCTCATTGCTGTTTTTGAGGGTGTGCTCTTCCCCTTATTCAAGCCAGCCCCCTGGCAGGAGGCTGCTGGGAGGGATGGGAGCCATCCTTGTCCCTGGCTCTGCCCTGGCATACCTGACCCTGTGCAAATGCCTGAATTCTTCTCAGGATTTGCTCTCCCAGCATCCCTCACCTGTTTTGGGGTGACATCCCTCGTGGGGAGGCTTTGTTAACACCAGTGAAACACCTGATGCTTTTTGTTCTCCTGGGATTACCTGTGCCCTACAAAGGATTGGATAATTTCTGGTAAATGGTGCACGCCTGGCTATTCCTTCTGCACCAGCAAACCTTTGAAAGAGTTCCCAACAGTGAGACTTGAAAGGATGGTTGGGCTTGTTTTTGTTTCTTCACTTTTTTTTTCCTTGTTTGTTTATTTTTTAAGATGCTTTTGAGATGTCAGGAAGCTCTGCTTTACACAACCCCTCGTCCTCGGGCGCTGAAACCCAACGGGATGAATTCAAAGGAAATCTTCTTTCCCATCCCACCTGCTGGGTTAGGGACTTTCTGCCCCAAAGCAGCTCTGACTCTGTGGGTGTCTGTAAAGATCCTTGGAGTGTCTGTGTCTGGGTGAGAGGGAATTAGCTGTTAATAGAGTTAGTGATGGGAGGGCAGCTCTCCCCAGGAGTGCTGGGGACGGGTGCTGGTGGCTCTCAGTGCCATCTGCAAGAGCAGCTCCTGCGTCAGCATCCTTTATGTGCTGATGATCTGTGCCTGAAACTATACCCTGGGAGTGGAAATGAGCCTGAGAAAATACCTTCCGCAGTCCTTCTGGGGCTTACATAAACACTATTTAAAATTAGAGCCACTCATTATGTTGGTATGTGCGTTTACCTTGACCTCTGACTTTTCAGCCTGCAAATGTGCCTGGTCCGGCACAGCCTGGAGTTGGGAGAGAGCTCAGGAGCAAAGCACTGGTAGATTTTCTATAATTAGTTTAAGGTAAAGAATCTGGTACAGTATCTCCCCTCCAGGCTGACAGGGAAATCGAAAACAAAACTGCAGCCTGTCAGAGCTGAGCCTGGCTTTGATCAGGAACATCAGCGTTGGCTTCTGCTGGAGTGGCTTTGAGGGAAAGGGGAAGAGCAGCAGTTCTTGGCCATGGCTTTTCTTGCACGTGCTTGCAGAGAAATTAATGCTTTTATTTTCCCACTCTCCTTTGCTATTTCCCAGCCAAGTGCATGCAGCAATTTATATTTTGCTACCAGAGATGCCATCTCGGTTGTCACCCTGGAATAGCTGCTGAGCTCCGAGCTGGCATTGTCATGGAACAATATTTCTACTATTTGTTGTGGTAATAGTTGTTAGTGGCAGAGCAATTAACGTGTCACCTGCAGCACAACGAAATGTGACCTCTTTCCATCCCAGCACCCCTTTGGTGCCCAAACCAGCGAGCCTGGGCTCCCCTTGGCTCTGCTGGTTGGTGGCAGGGCTGTCCTGGAGCAAGGGTCACTCCAGTGGGATGCCTGGGCCTGCGGGCTGGCTTGGAATGGTCGAATTTGTGGGAAGAGAGCGTGTCCCACCGGGATGCACTGTAGCAATCCAGCGCTTCAGCAGCTCCCGGAGCTGGAGTTTGGCTCCCCACCAGTTTCCTGTTGACGTCACCTGCTATTTCTCTGCTGCAGTTTTTACAACTGTTGAGCTTTCAAGGGTAATCGGAGCCGAGCCCGGCCAACCTCGGCAGCTGCCGATGAGGGAACGCGGCTCTACCTTCCCCAATTCCCCCCGCTTGCCTTGGCTGCTGCTCCCAGCCTTGGGGACCCCTGGGATCTGGGGACACCCAGCGAGGAGGGCTCTGTGAAGCCAGCGGGTGCTTGGGGCCATGCATTCCCACTGAAAAGAATCATCGGTGCTTGCAAGAAGTGCCGTGCGCTGGATCCTGCGGGAATTTTTTCCCCTCCCTCCTCCAGTCCGCCCCCATCCCTCTCTTGTGCCAGGCGTGCCGGCGCTGCTCTTCATTTCTGGGAAACCATGGACAAGAAGCAAGGTAGATGTTGCAATTTCCAAAACACGTGGTGGGGGAGAGCAAAGGGCTGGTTTTGGTGCTAAGAGGGGCTGTGTAACTTTCTGGGGTCGATCCACGCGGTTTTGTTTCTCCTGGCTTGGGCAGGGGGTCGGTCTTTGCAGCTGGGGATCTGTTTTTAAAGCACTGGAAAAGTTGCATGTTTTGTGGGGTTAAAACTCTGGTGTCTTAATTGTAAAAAAAAAAAAAAAAAAAGAAAAAAAAATCAAATCCAGCATGTCTGAAGGAAAATATGCAGAGGGTGAAGCTGGCTTCTGGCTCCGGTTTGAGTCGCATTCCTGGGACGCAGGGTTTTCCAGCAGCTCTTCGTGGCTGTCCCCTGCCTGTTGCATGGGCAAGGTGGGTGCCCACGGCCCCTTGCAGCCCCAGCAGTTCTGATTCAGCACAGGCTGAGAGGCTGTTTTGGGGCTGCAAGGGGCTTTTTTGCAGCGTGGTTTTTTCCTGCTGCTCGCTGGCAGTTTTGCAGAAGTGCGGAGCGCTCTGACCCGCGGGAGCCCCTCTGCAGCGGGACCTCGGCCGGCTGATGAGTGATGGCTCTCGGCAGGTTGAGAGCCCTTTTTCCACTTCCATGGATAGCTTTTTCCACTCCCAACAGTGGAAAACAGCACAAAGTGTGCCTGTGAGGAGCTGGCTCTCATGACCAAGCACCCAAATTCCCCTCCCTGCTCTGCACCCTGCCTCCAATTTATTTCCTTTCTTTTTTTTTTTTTTTTTTTTTTTTC
>VZRH01000916.1:617188-635240 GCA_013397555.1 Urocynchramus pylzowi
TTCATGCTTTTTTGTTCCAGCTCTTTATTTGCAGCAGGGCTGGGATCCACCCTCCAGCCTTCTGCCCTATCCATGGCATCTGACTCTCCTCCTTGGATCGAGGAGAACCGGGATGCATCCAAAACATTTCCCCCAGCACTAACAAAGCAGCACAGCTCTCAGAGCAGCCTCCCGTGCCCAGGACTTCACCTGGGGCTACAACCAGAGCCCCGGAGAGGCAGTGGTGAGGTTTAATTTCAAAGGTCGACTCAGGCAAATAGTTTTATTTGCAGTTCTTTAGATTGTCCTGTTCATTTCTCTCCGCCCACGCCTGCAGAGTGGGAAGGAAAAACCTCCCGTGGAGAGGTGCAGCTTAGCAGGGCTGAAGTTGGTGGTGGCAAAAATGAGGATTCCGGTGCTGAATTAGGCAGTTCCAGGAAATGTCTGGTGGTTCTTAACTGGTGGTGGTTATAGCATGAGAAAAAATCTCGTTGGGTTTTTTTTTTTTTTTTTCTCTTTAGGAGGAAATGGTTCCTTTCTTAGCATAAAGGATGCAGTTACGTGCCTGCAGCATCACGTGGGTTGCAATTTCATCCGCACCAGGAACTTCTGTCAGCTAATTTTCCCCTGCCTGGGTGCAGGGCACTGTGCTGTGTGTGTGGCTGTGGCTGGCAGCCCTTTCCTGTGCCCGGAATGGTGCCCTGCCATCCCGTGGGCTCACAGCCCTGGAGCTTGCAGGGATAACCAGGACATGTCCCCAGATCGCCTTGTCCTGCTGCTGCCTTCTGGCCTTTGCAGAGGGATCTCTTGAGGGGAACTTGTGCTTGCAGACACCCCTCCTGCAAGAGTCCAGTGCCCTGGGAAACTGGAGCATTTCCAGGGTTTGCAGGTGACATAGGCAGTTGTGCACATTCTAGCAATTCCTCCTGCACCGACCCTCGAGGGATCCCAAATGTGGGAGGGATTTGTGCTGAGTCTCAAGGGTAGGAGAGACAGTGCCAGGGACTCTCCAGTGGGAAGGAGCTGACAGCAGCTGCCTGCGGGGGCTGAAGGGTTTGAATTGCAGGGTCATGTCGTGCCCATCCCACTGCTTTTCTGCTTCTCTCTTTTTTCCCTTTTTTTTAATTCCCTTCCCTGGTTTTTCCTGCATTCTCATTCACCCTGAACAGGGCATGGGCTCTCCTTGGGAAGAGGCACTGGTGCCACAAGCAGTGGGAGAAGCTTGCAGCAAGGAGTAGTTCAGGCCAGCCTTTGGGAGCTGGAAATCTCATGTCAAATTTTAGGAGAGCTGTAACAAATGAATCCAACCTCTGCCTCAGCTCCCTGGCTGCAGGGCAGCATCCTGGGTGATTTTATTCCTGCAGGAATGGGCTGAGCTGGGTTTTCTGCCCTTAACAGGTGGCCAGGCAGAGCCTGGGAGTGGTGGTGTAGTACCTCTGGTTTAATCAGTGCTTTTTCACGTTGGAGCTAGGAAGTGCTTTTTGGGGCAAAGCAGGACAGGCTGGGAAAGGGATGGTTGCTGACTCCAGCTCTGGGAAGTCAAGGGTGGTAGTTTGGGAATACAGGGAAGTGTGCAGGGTGCCTGTGACAGCAGAGTTCATGGCCAGTGCACATCAAAAGACTCTCCTGTACAGAGCAGGGGGTTTTGAACAGGGAATCTTTGGAACAGGTTCTTTGCTGCCCTGACATCCCATGCTGCAAATCTCTGCTGGACAAGGCACTGTGTGATTCCCAGCCCCACACTGGGTGCTGCCAGCTCCCTCCAGCCTCGGTCCTGCAGCCAGAGGGGCTGAGGAAGGGCTGAGGCCATCCTGCAGAGGCCTGGCTTGGGTGCCTGTGGACCCTGCTGCTGCCCTGTGAGTCACGGCCGCGGTGCCAGCGGAGCTGCTGGTGGCACAGAAGGCGCTTTGTGCCCGCTCTGCGGGGTTACTATGGCAATTGGGGAGAGGGAGAGCAAACAGATGGAGCAGAATCCCAGCCAGCATGGGGGGGATTTCAGGGCTTCATGTACAGGTCTGGCTGGTAATTGCTGGGGGAGGGGGCTGTGTGTGGAGCAGAGACCAGTCTGAGTTTTGGAGCAGGTCCTGAGGGTGAAATGCTCAGCACGGAGTTAAATCCATCCCCTGGGAGAGGATGGCTGCCCACAGCAAGCTCCCCAGCTGAGTGCAGAAGGACTCAGGGGACCCCAGTTTCTAGATTCTGTTCTTGGCCTCCCACACTGAGTAGCAAGAAGCTGGGAGTGGGAAGGGGAGGCACTTCTGAACCCTCAGCATCTTTCCTTTGGCTCCGTTTTGCGTTTGCTCCCGTCGTTACTCCACTGGGTATTTTGCCAAGTGCCATCAATGGGTGTGACTGCACAGAGCTGGAGGAGTGGGGCTGTTCACAGTGCCCCTTCCAGCCCTGTTGGGTGGGCAGTGGGGAGGGGAAACTCTGCAGGCTCACAAATTAGAACTTGTGACTGCTCTGACATGGTCAGGTGGTTTCCATCCAAGCGGGATCAGTTTGGGGTGGAGTGGCTCGTTGGCTGGTTTCACTGAGCTGGAAGTTCACATCATGGAAACTGTGCTGGTCTTGGAGCTTATGGCTCAGCTCTGATGCAGGAAAAGTGGCAGATAAGGTGGGGGTGTGGACTGATCTGTGCTGATTCCCTCAGCAGGGAGGGATGCTGCTGGTCCTGCAGGTGGGACTTTTGCAGTATATGTTGCAGACCAGCTTTAACCCACAGCCTCAGTGAGGTTTGCATTTGGGGAAGGACAAGGCAGGGAAAGTGAGTCCCAGGCACCTGTTTTGTCCTGGAGCTGGCAGGGCACAGGGATGGGGGCTGTCAGTGCTGGGGACACGTTGGGCATGTGTCTCCCTTCTGTCCTGCTGCAGCTGCAGGAGCTGTTGCATGGTGCTGTCTCCTGCTGAAATTCCAGCTCCTCTTCCTCCCCTCCCTTCCCTGGCAGCCTTTGGAGTGCTGGACTTTGTCCACACACCTGCTCCCAGCAGCCAGGCAGGTAGGAGCTGTTCTGAAAGGCTGTCCAAGGCCACGCTGAGCTGTCTGCTCCCAGCCCCATGTCTGGAGCACACCTTGATATTCCTGCTTTCTAATGGATCCTCCAGCTCTGTGCAGCCACAGCACCTTCAGCTGCAAAGTGCAGCTGCCCCCTTGTCTCTCCTGGGGGGATCAGGACCTCGATGCTCTCAGCTGCTGCACTTCCAGCCCCTTGGGGTCAGTTTATTTTCCCAGGGAGCCGGGATGGAATTTTCACCTGCAGGTTGCTGGCCCTGCCTGAGCCCCGTTTCCCCCTGCAGCAGTGGGGGATATCTCAGCGCTGTTTGGAGTTGGGAGGAGGGGGACAAGAGCATCCTCTTGCCAGTCACTCCTGGTGCCTTGTCCTGGTCCCTCAGCCTGAGCAAGCCCAGATTTGTGAAGGGTTCACTGCTGGCTGACATCAGATCGTGTCTGTTTTTTCCCTGTTTTCCATTTGTTGGGAATGGGGTGTCTCCTCTCCTGCTGGGACTAACCCCTTGCTTTTGCTGGACTTTGGAGTGTTTTTGTTGGATTTTTGCTGGGTGTCTTGTGGTCATTGCCCTCCATGCCAGATCCAACTCTGGCTCTTCCCAGGAAGGCCAGGCTGGGGCTGGGGCCCTGAGGGTCAAGGAGCCCCTGGATAGGGAAGGTTTTTTTGGGAGCCCTGCACATCACTAATGGCGTGGGGACCTCTTGTGGCTGGAGAAACGGGGATGGGGCCAGGCTTGGCTGTGCTCCCAAAGCCCAGCTGCCTCCCTCTCCTGGAGCTCTCCTGGGTCCATGAGCCATGAGGGGTACAGGGCTGCTCTCTGCTTTGGCTGGAGCATGAAGGCTGAGCTGGTGTCTCGTTTTTCTCTTTCAGATTCCAAAGGATCCTTGGAGCCACACAAACCAGGTGAGTGCCCAGCAGAAATTGCAGCTTTCACCCCAGAAAGGGTTTAAATCCCAGAGAGAGGGGACTGTTAATGACCATGAAGGGTAAAGAGCTCTTTTGGGGTACAGTGCTTGGCTGCAAGACCTGGAAAATGGTCTGTTAGTGCACCCTTGGCTATTTCTACAGAGCAGTGTTCAACAGTGTCATTGAGACCCACTTGTGCTCTGGCTCTTGCCTGAAATTTTGGGCAAGTGGTCACTGTGACCTTCTTGGCATTTTGCTGACCATGGTGAGGGGTCCAAGCCATGCATTCCCTGCCTAGTGGCTACTGGGAAGAGAGTGCTTGAAGGAAAAAAAGCAAAAATCCATTTGCTCACCTCACGTGTGCATCTTCTCTTCCAGTGAAAGGCAAGAAGAAACGGGATCTGAGGATAACATGTGTCCCCATCAAACCACCCGTGGCCAACACAACGTAAGGACCTCTGCTGCTTAGAGCTTCTCCAGAGCTGGATTGGGCACTTCCTCGAGGGGAATGGCCTGTGAAGACTTCCCAAAATCAGCAGAGTTACTCTTTTCTCTTAAGCTGGGGCTCGTGGGTGATGAGGAGGAATTGCACATGTGCATGCACAGCGTGTGTCGCTCTGGGAGGTGCCTGTTTGATAGGAAATGTCCTAAAGGCAAAGACTCAGAATCCTCTGGGGAGCTCTCCTCAGCCTTTCTGCCATGGCCCTGCCAATGCCAAAGGGCAAAGATGTGGTAGAGAGAGTGAATCTGCCTGAGGGAAGAAGAGGGAAGAATTTTAGTGCAGGGGAAGAGAAGAGGTGGTGGTAGCTGAACCATGACAGAAGCCAGAGGCACAAAGGCTGGGGAGTGTTTTACAGGACCTGAGTATCAGGTTTAGTTTGAGTTGTTTGCAGCTCCTTACCCTGCTAAAAGGAGGACACAAACATCTTGCACTGTTGTGCTGTTTGGTGCTGGGGCCAGTGCCCAGCAGTATCTCAGGGCACTGGAATTTCTCCCTGCCCTGTTTGCTTCGAGCTGCTGATGCTTGTTATGCCATGGGGGAGAGCCCAGGGTAGCAGTGCTTGGTTTGACAAAGAGCAGGCAGCTGAAATTCCACTTCCATGGTGCTCTTCCAAAACACTTTGGGCTGCATGGCCACTGCTGAGTCTTGTTTGCTCCAGAAACCTGTTCTAGAGAACTCCAGGAGAGCACTGAAGTCCCCAAAAGGGAAATATCACTGCTGAAATCCCCAGGTAGAAAGGGGGAGGCAGGGGAGCTCCCCCACTGATGCTGTGCAGCCTCGCACAGCCCTGCCCTGCCTGTGGCAACCACCTCCTTCCCCCAGGGGCACATCTGTCTCTGCTCCTGCCAGGGTTTGAATTTCCCCTGGAGAAGGCCTCATGCTGGAGTCTGCAGGGCTTTGTGTGCCCAGAGGCTGGTGCAAGCTGTCCACTGCTCCTTTTCTCCCTGCTTTTCAAGCTGCAGTGCAAATATTTGCACAGTGCAAGGCTTTTGCTCAGAGCCCAAAGTACTTCCTTGAAGCTGGAGGCTGCTCTGATGGGAACTGAGACGAAACCAGTTGGGCAATCTCTGCTCTGTGGAAGCTCCCAGGGAATGGGGAGAGCCCAGAAGTGAGGCACGAGGGGCAGAACACTCATGGTGGCCCTAAAAGTACCGTGCTGCCCAGAATGGGAAGTGGGCAGCAATAAGGAAAAAAGCCATAAAGGACAACTTTCACCTGCCTGGTGTTGTCCAAAGGGTGACACCAAAGTGCTGCCTGCTCTGCCTGCCTGGAACAGGCAGCAGAGTGTACACAAATGACTCACAGGGGAGGAATTACCTGTTGTTCCCTCGCGTGCGTTTCGGGCTACGTGGCTGTGCTGGTACAACACCTGCCTGTCAAAACATGACAGCTGAGCTGCTCTGCCACAGAAACATCTCATCTCAGCTCCTCAGGCTCCTCTCCCCAGCAGGAATGGTTTCACAGCCTGGTGGTTTGGTGCATGTCTCACCTGGCTGACTCTGGGGTTCTCACTGTGCCTCGTGGGTGTGGGGAGAGGCGTTACTGGCACGATTTAAAGCGTTTGTGGGTGTTTGGAGGGGGCTGGTTGGAACCTACAATAAGGCACAAGGGGGAAAGCAGCAGCTGAAAGTGCTCAAAGAATGTGAAACCTGGCTCTGGCCAAGAGGGTGAGTGATGCTGGGCTTTTTCCTGACTCTGTGTCATTTCTTGCAGGCCACCAAGGAACTTGGACTCCAGGACGTTCATTACCATTGGAGATAAAGTACGTGTCAATGGGGTTTCTTTTTTTGCTTGCTTCCGGTTTGGTTTTCCCTGGGCATGGAGAGCTCTGTGGATTGTGCCTTGCAATCTGTCAGATCAGGAGTGCAGCCTCATGGAGATACAACTTTCAATCTAAGCCATTCTAGGATGATCCAACCCATCTGTCCTAAATGAGGATGGCCTCACCAAGCTCTCAGACTGCCCCTAACAAAGTCCCTTTATCCTGCCTACCCACAGGTCTGTGTTGCTGCCTGAGGCCCAGGAGAAGCTGGGCACAAAGTTTCTCTCTGGTCCTCCAAAGTCTTTCCTAGTGACCTGATGAAAACCACTGCTAGAAATAGCCACTGTCTCTCTTTTATTTCGTTCTCTTGTTATGGGCTCTCTTGGGGCTGCAGAAGCTGTTTGCAAACGGGCTAAAAATACCCTGCATTGGATCAGCCCTATATCTAGACCCTTCCAGGCTGGGAGGTGGCTTGGCTGATGGGATCTGGGTCCCTTGGCCTCAGTGCAAGGATTAGGGTTGAGGAGAGGAAGCTTTGGCTGGGTCCAGGGAACAGTCCTGCTGCCTGTGCTGTTTTCTGAGCCTGGCTTCATGTGTAGCAAGAGCTCTGGGAGAGATGCTCTCTGTGACAGCCTGGGCACTGTGTGTGCAAGGGGACAGTGCTGCAGCCTAGGGAAGAGTCTCTAGAGTCACTCCTTGCCTGCTCCAGTGTTTGCAGGAAGGGTCTGGTCCGGATATTTTGGAGTGACATGATGGAGAGGAGGACTTGGGCAGAAGTCCAGCTTCAGGAGTGGAGGTGGGTGGTGACCTCGGGTCCCTGGGATGTGCACAGGCCACGCCATGCATCCCATTGTCCTGGGAGGGCTCCGTGGCTGCATCCATCACCTCTTGTTGCTGGGCAGGGCAGCGCTGGTTCCTGAGCGTGCTGGGAACCGCCAGCTTCTGGGGAAGCCTCGGGGCAAATGCCAGGAAAGGAAAAACACAATAACTGCAGGACACGTGTCCAAAAAGCACCACCAGATCCTTCCTGGAGGCCCCTGTGAGCCTGCACTGCTCCTCTGCCTGCTGCCCGTGGCGGGAGGTCGGATGTGTCCCCTCGGCCCTCATTCCTCATTCCAGGATCCACGTCCTGCCCAGGAAGGGGCCAGCACCTTCCTGTGCTGGGCAGAGCAGGGCTCAGTGCTGAGCTCAGGCACAGCCCTCCCTGCCTGCCACATCTGGCTGCAATCAACAGCCACATCTGGCTGGAACCAGGGCTGGCAGGAAGGTTGGGCAGAGCAGGGCTCAGTGCTGAGCTCTGGCACAGCCCTCCCTGCCTGCCACATCTGCCTGCAATCAACAGCCACATCTGGCTGGAACCAGGGCTGGCAGGAAGGTCTGGCAGACCTGGTGGCTGCTGAGGGGACAGTGCTGGCCAGGGCCTGGCAGCCACACGTCCCAGCCTGGCTGCCCCACGCCAGAGGCCGTTTCCTCTCTCCCTGCTCAGGGCGTAGCTCGCAGGCACCGTATCCGGAGCTGTGCCGTGCTCGGTTCCCACCCTCGCTGCCTTTGTGGCCACTGGGGCAGTTTGGCATCCTGGTATTATTTTCATTCCCTGAGACCGGAGGAAAACTGGAGGCTGGATAAAGGCTGGCTAAAAGGAGGCCTGTGACTTATTAGGAGAGATGAATGCAGCGTCCAAAAATAGCCCGTGTGTCACTCGGTTCGTGCCCTGCCCAGCAGAGCCAGCAATTACAGGGGAATTGTCTGTAGGGAAACTTGTTTGTGGCTTGTGCAGGAGCTCGCTGGCTCCCTGCAGTGTCAGGCACTCGCTGGGGTGAGCACTGCCCGTGGCTTTTTCCCAGCTTGCAGCAGCACTTAGGTAGTTGTTTCCTTGGTGTTAACTCAGGTTTTACCTTGCTGGCAGCTTTTTGGTGGTAGGAGAAAGTACTTAAAGTGGGTAAAACTTGTCTGAACTCGCTGATAATTAGAAATGGAGTTGCTGTGTGCACCCCATCTAAGAGAGGCTTTGCACAGGTGTTGTTAGACACACACAGGTGTATTTGTGACTGATGATTTTTGGGATGTGGGGAGAGGTGAGGGATCCCTGGCTGCACACAGGGGTTTGGAGCGTGGTGGAGGCTCCTGACTGCTGCCCATGTTGGCACAGGAGCTGTTAAAATCCTGCAAATAGTTCAGCAACTGCAGAAATACCCTTGTGTGGGTAATCCCCCGCAGGCAGAGAGGCACCAACCTTTGGTGCCCTTTCTAGTGGCAACGTTCCCTGGGCTTAAAGGATGAAAGTCCTGATCTCCAGCTGCAGAGGGGGAATTAAATGAACCCTGGTGAGTGTGGAGTGAGAGGGTTTGGGCTGTGATTCAGCAGAGCCAAAAATACCCCCATCCTCTCCAAGTGGTGCCTCTGGAGTCCTGTAGGTACCGCTGTTTGAAACGCTCTGCACCAGCGAGCTGACAGTGTTGCTGATGTCCTTGTTGATAAATGTGCTTGTCCCTGATGCCATTTTGTCCTCTCTCCCTAAAGAACTTCGAGGTGGAAGCTGATGACCTGGTGACCATTTCAGAGCTGGGCCGGGGGGCCTACGGCGTGGTGGAGAAGGTGCGGCACGCGCAGAGCGGCACCATCATGGCCGTGAAGGTGAGGACACCTGGGTGGGCTGGGACACCTGGGTGGGCTGGGGACACCTGGGTGGGCTGGGGATCACAAGGGACAGCCCCAAGGGAGCAGAGGAACCGCTGAGCTCCGCTGGTTGTGGCAAAATGAGGATGGGCTTATCTGGGTTTGGCAGCCTCTGGTGTTCCTGGTGTGGTTTGGCCAGTGGAGGGTCTGTGCTGATACTGGCTGGGCACGGTGGGGTTGATAACAGGCTTGGAAATCCAGGATTGGTGCCTGCAGTGCAAGGCTGGGGTGTCAGAGTGCCTGTCCAGGCTGCTGGCCTGGCCCTGCAGAGCGTGCCAAGGGTTTGGCATTCGTTAAGGTTCTGTCTGGCAGAGGCAATTTGGGCGTCTCCTCCTGGGTGCTGCTGGCTGCAAAACAGGGATAAAACACCCTGGCCCCAGAATTGCAAGTTCTGAGTCAGGCTGGGGGATTCAAGGAGCTCAATCAAAGGTTATGCTTATGCCTTTTTGCTTTTCTTGCTTTTAATCATGCAGATTGGCCAGTTAGCCAACCTAAAACAAATGTTTGAATATCTACTAATATTTTCTACTGTTTGAATATCTACTAATATTTTCTACTGTTTGAATATCTACTAATATTTTCTACTGTTTGAATATCTGATTTTCTACTGTTTAAATGTCTGATTTTCTACTCTTTGAATGTCTGATTTTCTACTGTCTGAATATCTGATTTTCTACTGTTTAAATGTCTGATTTTCTACTCTTTGAATGTCTGATTTTCTACTGTCTGAATATCTGATTTTCTACTGTTTGAATATCTGATTTTCTACTCTTTGAATGTCTGATATCTGGTTACCCCACCTACACCAAGCTCTTGTTTCATATTTGTCTCAGAGGATTCGAGCCACTGTGAACACTCAGGAGCAGAAGAGGTTGTTGATGGACCTGGACATCTCCATGAGGACAGTTGACTGCTTCTACACAGTCACCTTCTACGGAGCCCTCTTCCGTGAGGTACTGACCTGGTGGGTGCCTGGGGGCACCTGGGGCTGTGGGATTGCACTGGAGGCACCAAACTGTCCCCAAAACACCTCTGTGGTCTTCAGCCCAGCTCTTTGTCTCCCTTGGGTTTCCAGGGAATTCCCTCTCAGCTGCTTTCTCTCCGTCCGCAGGGCGACGTGTGGATCTGCATGGAACTCATGGACACTTCCCTAGATAAATTCTACAAGAAAGTGCTGGAGAAGAAGAAAACCATCCCTGAAGACATTTTGGGGAAAATGGCTGTGTCTGTGAGTGGCTCTTGGGTTCTTAGCTGGGTTTGTGCATCCCCTGGGCCTGCTGGAGGCCTCTCCTGAGGCCTGTGGTGTGTTTGCAGTGAGAGGCTGCTGCTGCCTCTGACTGATGGGTGCTTTTTCCCTCTTTTATCCCCAGATTGTCCGAGCTCTGGAGCACCTGCACAGTAAACTGTCTGTAATCCACAGAGGTAAATGCTGGATGGGGTTAGTGGAGTGTGGCTGGAGATCCAGCCTTGAAATAAGCTAGGGGAGGGCTCCTTTCCAGGTGTGCTGTGTCCCTGTGGGATGCCAAAGGTGGAATCTGCTGGTGCTTAGGACTGTGGTGCTTCTTCCTGATGCTTCTTCCTGAGATGCTTCCCTTTTTGCAGGGTGTTGTTCTCTTCCTCCTTTCCAGATGAAGGGTTGAATGTAACAACAGAATTCCTCACCACCTGTATTTTATGAGCATCTCTGTCCCTCTTGGAGTACAGAAGTGCCTTGAAGGCAGCTCTTGGAGATAAAACCCCCAAATCCTCCTGGCTGGGTAGTTTTAGCAAAGTGAGGGCTGAAGGAGACCTTACAAAATCACAGATGGGAATTGTAAATCCCAGGTTTTGCTCTCCATCCTGGTGGAGTGCAGTTGTGGACAGATCAGGATGTGCATTTGTGAAACAAACTCTTCTGAAGATTTGGTAGAGCTGTGCTTTTAAGGCTGTCCTGGGCACATAAATCTCTCCTAAGGAGCTGGGGATAAACTCCTCAACAGTTTATTTCAACCTTCTGACCTGCCTGGTTGGAGAGTGGACTTGTTCTCCCTAAGGACATGGTTGTAGTTCACCTGTGAATGACTTTTATTGCAATAAGACTGGTGGGGTTTTGTCTCCCTTCCCCTGTGTTGGGGCCTGCCTGCTCCCTCCCAGGCCTGCAGGGAATTGCCTGTTTTGTCTCAGACCCTTCAATACCCCTGAACAAGCCCAATTTTCCCTCTTGCATTTCCTCTTAGACGTGAAGCCTTCCAACGTGCTGATCAACAAGGAGGGGCACGTGAAGATGTGTGACTTTGGGATCAGTGGTTACCTGGTGGACTCTGTTGCCAAGACCATGGATGCTGGCTGCAAACCCTACATGGCTGTAAGTGCTACCCTGTGCAGCCTCAGCCCTGAGTGTAAGAGGCTGCTGCTTAGAAATCAGTCTGTTCCACCTCCACCCTGAGATAAAAGCCCCTCAGGATTGCTCTGGTCTCCCTGACTCAGCAGAGCCTCCCTTTAAGCCCAGCTCTGTGTGTTAATTAATCCCTCTGTGATTCTCCCTCTGCCCCTTCCATTTGCAGAAGGGTACAAAACTGGTTGTGGCACTGCTCCTTGTTGGATAGAAAGTGGTGAGGCTTTTCTTGGCAGGATTGTTTAGTTTCATCCTCAAGTCAGTATGAATTTCCCTTTTGCCATCTGTGGGATCCATGTGGGAAGTGTGTGCTCCTGAGGCAGGCATCATGCAAGTCTGACTCTCCTGCAAAGAGGGAGAGTTGATAGGAGCTGTGTGGAGCAAGCTGTGGCTTTCATCAGAGCTAGATTTAACCTCAGACCCTGCCTCCCTGGGGACATGAGCCAGGGAAATCCACCCAGCCTGGCTTTTGGAGCCAGAGATGTGCTCTGTGGGGTTTGCACTGGGAAAGCAGGAGTGGTAACATCTCCCATTTCGCTGTTACAGCCAGAAAGAATAAACCCTGAGCTGAACCAGAAGGGCTACAACGTGAAGTCAGATGTCTGGAGCCTTGGGATCACAATGGTAACACCAAGGGCTGGGATCTGTATCTGCAGCCCCGGGCTTGGGGTGGGCTTTGGGCAGCTGGGGCTGTACCCTGCTGGGAGCAGTGGCAGCTGGGTGGGTGCCCATCAAGCAGGACTCAATTTGAGCATGACAGCTCAGGGCAATGAGGTTAATTACCCAGAGAATTCAGGCTCCCAGCAGACAATATCAGGATGACAATGAGTATCCACATTGAGTATCCAAGAGTCTGGCTTTTAATTGCTCTGCAGTTCCCTGCCTGCTGGCTGAGGGTGGTCAGTGGAGCAGGGTTTGCTGCAGCTGGGGCTCAGCCTTCCTGCCTCACCCCCCATGTCTCCAGAGCCTTGCAGGGGATCCCAGTCCTGCTGCAGTGAGAGCTGCTGTGTGTGGTTTGCAGCAAATCCTGCCTGCGGGGTAGCTCAGAGCAGCCAACAGGAAGGGGAAATGCTTTCAGTTCCAAAACTGCAGCTGCTTGGGATGGTTTATCTGCCTCCTGCAAGAAACAGATCTTGCAGAAAGCAGCTGAGATCCTCTGGCGCCAGTGGACAAAGGAAATCCCAGCTGCTGGCTCCGAGGGATGCTGCCTGAGAAACAGCTCCTGCTTTCCAGGAGACTCTCTCTCTGAGGGTAGATTGTTTTCAGGAATTTTTCCTGTGCCCTCTTAGCCATGGCTTTTGTTTTGGGGGCTGCAGCCCTGTGTCTGTGCATGCTGTGTCTTGGCAGATATTCCCTCTCCCCCAGCGGGGTCTCGTCCAAACCCAAGTGCCAAACCCAAGCCCCTCTCCCTGGTGTCCCCATGCCAGTGCAGAGCTGGTCTGGCTGACTGGAAATGTCATCAGCTCTGAGCTGCAGGAAGCTGTGGGATGGGAGACTCTGAGTGATGGAATATCCAAACCTTTCCAAAGCTGGAAGGGAGAGGACACCTTGCTGGAAGCTGGCCAGCCTGCAGCTGAGTGGAGCCCCAGAATGTTTGGTTCCCTCTCGTGTCTTCCTCCTGGGCTGGCTTCCTGGGGGTTTTTAGGTTTATTTTCTTTATGAAGGGGTTGGATTGATTTCAGACCAGACAGTTGGTGGGCCATTGAGTTGCAGGGCTATTCCAGGCCTTCCTGGGCTGGTGGCTTCATTCAGTTTTGCAGCAGCAGGAACTGAGCTCCCCTGACCTGAGCCAGAGGCAGGGAGGGACACTGGGCTCTGTCCCAGTCTCTGTCCTTTCAGGTTTGTTATTCTTCCCATCCCATCACACCCTACCAGGCAAGTCCCGAGGTTCTGTTACCCATTTTGAGACAGGAACTGATCCTTGGCATGAGGAGACTACCCAAGAGCTGTGACAGACTTTTTCCTGCTTAAATGAGGGATGGAGCAGAGGTGACTTGTAGGAAGAACCCAGTAATTGAGGTGGTTTTGGCAAAATTACATTCTAGCACTTAATTTTTCTCGGGTTTGTGGATTTTTTGTGTGTTTAGCTCATGCAGTGCCAGCCCAAGGCCCAGAGGCTGCCTTAGGGCCAGCAGAGCACTTTGGAAGCCAGTGCAGAAACTGTGTGCTGTTATTATTATCTTTTTAAATAATCCCATTTTACATATCTTTTGTGACTTCCTGTAAATGCATTAATATGCTGAACCAACCTCAAAAGGAAGTATTTTTGGCCTCTGGGTCTTTTTATTTAAAAAAAAAAAAAATAAAGGTGGTGTGACCCAAATTGAAAATGGTTTGTAAGGGAAGAGGGTTTTCCTTTGAATCTGAGCTGGCTGAGCATCTGGGGTTGTGCCTGGTGTGTGTCTCACGTGTCCCTGCCTCCACCCCCAGATTGAACTGGCCATTCTCCGCTTCCCTTACGAGTCCTGGGGGACGCCCTTCCAGCAGCTCAAGCAGGTGGTGGAGGAGCCCTCGCCCCAGCTGCCCCCTGAACGCTTCTCCAAGGAGTTCGTGGACTTCACAGCACAGTGGTGAGGCTCCAGCAGGGCCTGCTGGCTCTCCCAGCCTGGCTGAGGAGGAGCCCTGATCCATAGGGGTTGGAGTGAAGTGTGGGGCTGGCTTTGCTGTCCTTGGGAGCCCATTTCTGCCCTCCTCGCTGTACCTGGTGCTCAGCATGGCAGGAAGCGCTGCCCAAACTGGTTTTGCTCTCAGCCTGACTCAGCCAGGCTGGCTGGAAGGTGCAGAGGTTTCTCTTCCCCTTTTCCTGTCGCTGCTGCTGAAATGTTGGTGTTTTCTGGCAAAGTGGCAGTGAAACCAGAACCAAGCCCTGGCAGCCTCTGGGTGAAAGCTGCTTTGTGGTTTTGTGGGAAGCTGCTCCCCCCAGGGTGTCCCCTGCTCCCTGGGTGCTGCCTGGAGCTGCCAGGCAAAGGCAAGCTCACCCTGCAGGTGCTGGGAAACCTTATCCTCTCCTTCCCAGTTCTTCTGCTCTGTGTGGGGCAGACTGCAGAGCTGCTTGGCTTGTGCTTTTTGTGGCAAAACACTGAGTTGTCCTTCCCCAGTTACCTGCTTGGCTGCTTTGCTGGTGGTTCAAACCTGCACAGGCAAGGAGGGAGAGGGATGGGTGCAGCCCTGGGAAGCATTTCATGTTGGGTGGGAAGGGGAGATCCCCTGTGACAGACCACGTTCAGCAAAAGAAACAGATCCTACAGCCTTTCTGTCCCGTTTTTTTTTCCTTCCAGCTTAAGGAAGAACCCAGCTGAACGAATGAACTATTTAGAACTTATGGTGAGTGCAGAGCTGCTTCTGCTGGTCTTTATTCCCAGTTCTGAAGCTCAAGTCAGTGGTCCAGCAGGGAAATGGGACAGCACGTGGGTGATTTTTCAGGCACAGAGTGGGAAGGGGGTCGTGTGTCAGAGGTGGAAGGGTGTGTTGATTCATGGGTGTTAAGGTCAGGGTTTCCAGGTGTTTTCTCCCTCTGTCCTATCTGCTCTTGGAGAGTTTAGACCTGGAAGGATGGTAGTACAGCTGCCAGGGTGGGGTGTCCCGTTGGGGCTGAGCTGAGAAATGCCAAAGTTCGTCTTTTAGCTGAAGAATGGTGTCCATGGGAGTCTGGGGAGGAGGGTGGAGCCCAGCTCCAGCTGTGTGACATGTCCTGGGGGCTGTGGTGTCCACTGACGTTTTCTTTGATCTCGTTGGCAGGAACACCCTTTCTTTACCTTGCACGACACCAAAGAGACTGACATGGCCTCCTTTGTGACAGAGATCCTCGGGGAAGACTCCTAACTGCCAGCTCCCAGCTCCCTGCAGTCCCTCCATCCCGGCTTCCTGCAGGAGAGCCAGCGAGGACTCGAGTTCACGGTGGTTTGCACAAATCACAAACCCACCTCCCCGGCCTGGGGGCATCTCTGGCCCCATCAAAATCTCTACTCTCTTTGCCCTGAGAAAAAAAAATCCCCCAGGAGGAGCCTTTTGAAGCCAACACCTTCCCAGCCAAGCCAAGGACTCTGAAGGCTCAGGAGGTCCCTGGAGAGGAGCAGTGCCTGAGGAGGCAGAGGGTGCCAGAGCCCACCTCCCCTTCCCATTGCCCAGAGCACAGCACAGGGGGTTGTTTTTCTTTGCTGTTGGGGGAGCACAGAGAAAATCAGTGCTGCTGTGCTTCTCCCACTCCTCTCCTGCCTGCCCAAAGCCCCTTCCCTGGAGTCAGGTCTCACTTGCCTTCTCTCTGTGCCTGGCTCTCTGCCCCCAGGAGCCCACACAGCTTTAGGGGCTCCCTGGGCTGCTGCTCACACCAGAGGAATGTTTTAATGTTCTAAAGCCTGGCTCGACACCTTAAGGACCCTTTGAGGCAGCACCAGCTCGGGCATCCCTCTCCCTCAGTCAATGCTGCTCTCTTGAGGAGGGGGAAAAAGGCATTTTTCCAGGAGCCCACTGTGACACCAGCTGCAGCCCACACTGTCCCCACGCCTGCCCGTGGGGCTCCAGCCAGCATCCATCCCTCCCCTGGTGGGCACGAGGTGCTGGAGACACAGCAGCTGCCCTGGGCTGGCAGGGCACATCCCTGCCCCGGGCATGGCCTCCACCCTGCCTGGCTCCCGGAGAAGTCCCTGCTCCATCTGCTTTCCAGCCTGGAGCTGCTGTCAGACCTCGCACTGTGACACTGTTCCAGAGGCCGAGCTCGCACCCTGGTGTCCCAAACTGTCCCCAAGCCCTGCGGGTGCCAGCGAGAGCCAAGCCCCAGTGACTGGCCCGGGGCTGCTGACAGTTGTACATTTGATGTCTATATATAATGGACTTTGTAACGTGTTTCTAGGTTTGATCTAACTCGCTATAAATTAAAGCCCTTCTGTGTGGGAGGAGGGAGGAGCAGTTCCTTCTCTGCTGACAAATCCACTGTGAAAACCTGATGTGTTTCCCCAAGCTCCCAGCCCGAGGAGCCAGGGGAGCAGGAGGGGTTTCTGGCTTCTACTGTACATGATCACGGATAAACGCACCGGCTGTGGATTTTGGTTTTGGTTTTTTTTTTCTTTTTTTTTTTTTGAAATAATTGAGTTTTTCCGAAGGATTTTTTTTTTCTTTTCTAATATATATTTGTGTGTGTGTATGTGTGCTCTATATATATTATATATTTTTAAATCAATGATGAATGTGTGAATATCTGTGTGGCCAGCAGATCTGGCATAATAACATTTTTCTGGCTAAATTTGGGCAGGTGGGGAAGGGGTCACTAGAAAACACTCTGGCCTAAGATTGCTTTTTTTGCTTTCTTTTTTAAAGAAATGCATCTATTTTTTAACTGAATCTTTTAAAAATGTTATTCCTGAAATTCATGCCCTGGAGGTCTGGATTTCAGGGTGAATTTCCCGTATTCAGGGTCCCCCTTGATGAAGAATGATGTCCCCTTAAATTCATTATCCCCCCTCTTGCAGTCCAGGGTTTGATGCAGTGCTGGGCACCCCCTGCCTGGGAACTGGGGTGCTCCACACCATCCCCACAAGCTGCTTCTGGGAAAGCTGCTCTGGGGCAAATGGTTTTCAGCCCTTGATGCATCACACAGCCAAGGCTTTTCCTGTGCCATCCCTCTGATCCCCCTCCCTGAGTCAACAAACCCTGAGGAACCCAGCCCAGGTGGAGCTGCACAAACCCTGTTCAGCTTCAGTTCAACCCTGACCCCCCAGCCCACCTCTGAATGGAAAACAAGAAGTGATCGATGTTCTCCATGTCTCCCTCCTCCTCATCCTGCTCTGCAAACCACCCAACACTCACCTGTACCTGCTTGGTTTGACAGCTTTGCTGCTGAGATGTACAATTGTATTTTTTTTTGTAGTTGGTTACTTTGGATTATTTTTGTTTTGAGTTGAGCTTTTGGGTTTTTTCCCTTCTCTCTTTGTTTAAACCCTTTTCCCCTCTCTTTATCTCACCTTTTTTTGGTGCTTTGGGAAACGGTGTTCATTTTTTTAAAAAAAAATTTTTTTTGCATGCTTTTTATTTTTTTTCAGCATTTCTCCTCTGGAGAAAGTCCTGATTTCTGTATTTTGGGATAAGGGAGCATCTGCCCTTTCAAACACAGGGGAGGTGGCTCTGGGGTGGGCTTGGGCCCCTGTGGATGAGCTGAGGCTTTGCTGAGGAGGCAAACACACCACACCTCCCTGTGCCACCTCCTCTGCTTCACTCTACACAGGTCTTACCTGTCCAAATCCCTTTTCACCTCTCTGCTTCCCTGTCCCACCTCATTCCCTCTGAAGGGCAGTTCCCTGGGGAGAACCAGCTTGGCTTTAAGGTGGGTGAGGATTTTGACTCGCATGGGAAGCCCCTCTCCCCTCGTATTTTTGGGAATGGTCTGTACCCCTCCACCCCCGTCCTTGTTTCCAATAAAATTCACCCTCAAACCTCCTGCTTGTCTCCTCTTGCTGTTTGAGCTTCAGCTGGGGGCTTTTGGGGCGGCGGCTTGGAGGAGGATGCTGCTTTCTCCCTCTGCTGTGGGGTGATGCTGCTCCTGATTTGGGGATTGTTCAAGCTGTGACCCTTGGGATGGGATCCCTGGAGCAGCCCCCCTGGGCCTGGGGGTGCAGGAGGCTGCGGGGGGCTGCTGGTTCCAGTCTGGGACTCGCACAACCCGGGAGCCCCAGCTCAGCATCCCAGGAGCGGGACCCCCGGGAGCGCTGCCAGGGGTCCCCAGGGTTCTGCTGCTCTTGCTGCCGGCCAGGAGGGTGAGGCTGTGGCTTTCTGGGGCAGGGGGAGGCTCTCCGTGGATTGGGGGTCCCCTCGAGTCGAGGGTCCCGGGGCAGCAGGCGATGCCCGCGGCCGCG
>VZRH01000916.1:635973-668468 GCA_013397555.1 Urocynchramus pylzowi
CCGGCCGGGATTGGGGCAGGGGGTCCGGGGGATCGCGCCCACGGGGGACGGAGCTGCAGGCTGGGCGGGGCACTGGGAGTAAGGACACTGCTCCCTTCCCAAGTGTTTTCCCGGTCAGCCCTCTCCAGGCAGGATCCGGCCGGAGACACCGCGTCCCTCAAGCACCGGGATCTTGGTGGCGATGCTTTGCCTGGAAATGGGGCCGGGGGGGGTCAGCGGTGCTGGGGAGAGCAGCGACCCCAGGAACACCCATCTGGGTGGTGTGGGGACACGCTTGGAGGGGACCCGACCTGCTGGGAGCTGGAGTCTGCTCTGTTCCAATTACCAGCTTAATAGCTACATCGAGACCATTAAAAATGCATCAGTGCCTCCGAGGAAAGAACTTCAGGAGAAGTGGAAAATTCATCACTTTGAGTTCCCTTATTAGGAGAAAAGGTGTGTTTTTTTTCTCCCATTTGTCTCAAACAGAGGCAAAAAGAGGTTATTTCAGCCTGGTGACTCCCCCATGGGACTGTCACGAGGTGTGAACAGGCAGTGCCCAACCTGGGTGAGAAGGACACAGCTCCCACTGCAGAGAAGGGACAACTCAGCACATCCAGCACAGGCAGGGGGCATGGGGACCCTCAGGGCTGCAGCAGCTCAGTCCTCCTCAGATGAAGGACCAGCAGCTCTCCCTGCCCTGTGCACGTGTTGGGAGCATGGTGTGATAATGAGCGATGCAGGGATGCCAGGCAGGTGCAAAGGAGGGTTCTTCATTGTCAAAAACCTCCAAGCAGGTGCAAAGGAGGGCTCTTCATTGCCAAAAACCCCAGGCAGGTGCAAAGGAGGGCTCTTCATTGCCAAAAACCTCCAAGCAGGTGCAAAGGAGGGCTCTTCATTGCAAAAAACCCCAGGCAGGTGCAAAGGAGGGCTCTTCATTGCCAAAAACCTCCAAGCAGGTGCAAAGGAGGGCTCTTCATGCCCAAAAACCTCCAAGCAGGTGCAAAGGAGGGCTTTTCATTGCCCAAAAACCCCCAGGCAGGTGCAAAGGAGGGTTCTTCATTGTCAAAAACCTCCAAGCAGGTGCAAAGGAGGGCTCTTCATTGCCAAAAACCTCCAAGCAGGTGCAAAGGAGGGCTCTTCATGCCCAAAAACCTCCAAGCAGGTGCAAAAGAGGGTTCTTCATTGTCAAAAACCTCCAAGCAGGTGCAAAGGAGGGCTCTTCATTGCCAAAAACCTCCAAGCAGGTGCAAAGGAGGGTTCTTCATGGCCAAAAACCTCCAAGCAGGTGCAAAGGAGGGCTCTTCATTGCCAAAACCACAGCCCTTTTAAGCACTTAGCCAGTTATCATGGTTTTAAGGCACAACATGGTTACATGGGTACATGGTTTTAAGGCTCAACAAGCCCAAGTCAGCCAACCACCATACACCACGACGTGGACATGGTGTGGACATGTGGCAGTCATGTAGCACGTCTCTCACATCTCTCACATCTCTGTACCCCTGTTCCAGCTGAGTCACTGCCCCATAGCTCCCTTCTCCCTAGCCTAAGGAACAGGCTGGAGCCATGTTACAAGGCCTTCCCTTTATAAAGCCTTAGGAGCAGTCTCTCTGAAAGGGCAGACCCCAATGTGCTCCCCCAGTACAGTGCAGGTGTTTGTACTGGTCATACTGGCCCCTTGCAGGGGTGGTTCATCAGGAACTGCAGTGGTAAGACAAGGAATAAGGGGTTCAAACTAAAAAGGGGGGGGAAAACCATTTGAAACACATAAGAAATTCTTGGCTTTGAGGGTGGGGAGGCCCTGGCACAGGCTGCCCAGAGAAGCTCTGGCTGCCCCTGGATCCCTGGAAGTGTCCAAGGCAGGGCTGGATGGGGCTTGGAGCAACCTGGGATAGTGGAAGGTGTCCCTGCCCATGGCAGGAGGTTGGAACTGGGTGGTCTTTAAGGTCCTTCCAACCCCAGCCCTTCTGTGCTTCCATTCTGTGNACACCACGACGTGGACATGGTGTGGACATGTGGCAGTCATGTAGCACGTCTCTCACATCTCTCACATCTCTGTACCCCTGTTCCAGCTGAGTCACTGCCCCATAGCTCCCTTCTCCCTAGCCTAAGGAACAGGCTGGAGCCATGTTACAAGGCCTTCCCTTTATAAAGCCTTAGGAGCAGTCTCTCTAAAAGGGCAGACCCCAATGTGCTCCCCCAGTACAGTGCAGGTGTTTGTACTGGTCATACTGGCCCCTTGCAGGGGTGGTTCATCAGGAACTGCAGTGGTAAGACAAGGAATAAGGGGTTCAAACTAAAAAGGGGGGGGAAAACCATTTGAAACACATAAGAAATTCTTGGCTTTGAGGGTGGGGAGGCCCTGGCACAGGCTGCCCAGAGAAGCTCTGGCTGCCCCTGGATCCCTGGAAGTGTCCAAGGCAGGGCTGGATGGGGCTTGGAGCAACCTGGGATAGTGGAAGGTGTCCCTGCCCATGGCAGGAGGTTGGAACTGGGTGATCTTTAAGGTCCTTCCAACCCAAGCCCTTCTGTGCTTCCATTCTGTGGTGGTTCTCTCCAGGAGCTCCTGAGCTGGAGCTCACGCTGTTCCTAAGAGCCGTGTGCGGAGGAGGGCTGGCTAATGGATTAGCAGGGGGTGTGATGATGCAGCCAGTTTTCTGGGGCTGAGGGTTATTTATTTTGCTTAATTTTTCTTTTTCTTTTTCTTTTTTTTTTTTCAGATGGTGGCTGAGGCCGTATCTAGGACAGGGGTGTTTTTTTTTGGTTCAGGTGGCCTGTGGGCTCCTTGTCGCTCGGCAGTGTAAATTAGCGAGTTCACCCAGGCCAGGGGTTTGTACCAGACGTGTTCAATCCTCCCCTAATAACTGCCTCACCCAGAAACTTCCAAAGCTCTTGTAGCACCTAAGCACTAATGAGCTGAAGCTGCAGAATAGCAATGAGACCTCAGGAATATGGATCAGCCTTTCCTGGCCCAGCCAGAGGCTCTAAAATCGTTTCAGCTGGCACCCAGAGGGGCCAGTGCTGCCCTGCTGGGAGGGAAGGGTCTAAGTGAGGTGCACTGGGTGGAGAAGCCTTTGCTGCCCATGAGGAGCTGCTGGGGATGTCTCCCAGCTCTCCTCTCCAAATAGAAGTGTGGGTGGCTTGTGCTGAGGTGAGGAGAGCTCAAACTCTGGTTGAACCACTGGTATCCAGGTGCTTTGGTGCCCTGCCTTTTTCACCTGATAATTGATCTCCCCTGGCTATGAGTTTTTATGTTTTGTTTTTAGTGCTGGCTTGGACAAAGCACCCCCAAGCCCTTTCTGCCTGTCCCAGCAGCCTGGTTTGCACATCCAGCCCCAGGGGGTGTGTATTTATGGAGTGAGTTGTGCCACCCATCCACGCACAGCTGCTTTGCTGCTCCATCCCCTGGGGATTTTACAGGACCAACAGCAACACCCCATCAGCGGGATGCTGGAAAACTGGGGTGACTTCTGCTGGAGCCCCAAACCAGGGGGAAAACTCCTGTCTTGCCCAGCAATGCCAGCCTCCAGCCTTCCCTCTCAGCTTGAAGCTCCTATTGATTTTTCGGAGGCGGGAACGCTGCTGGGGGAAGGTGGGGGTGGCAGAAGGAAGCCTCAGCAGCGCAAAGCCTGAAAATACCAAAGCTTGACGCCGGCGCTCCGGGGGTGACCGGGGAGGTCACCTGCCAGGCAGGGAGCCCCGGTCCCCCCGCGGGTTTGCCGGGAGCCTTTCCAGCCCCGCTGGCGGCGGCTGTGGCCCCGCACCTGCTGCGTTCACCTTTCTGGAAATGCCAAGCGGAGCTGGAACAGGCTGTTTGCTTCCAGGCGCCGGGAGCGGCGGCGGGCGCTGCGGGCACATAGGCAGGGGGCTGAGGGGAGCCTGGCGAGCCACGGTGGCTTTTGCACCTGATTTCCATCTCGGGGCAGCTCGGGTGGAGGAGGAGACAGACACCTTGATGAGCCAAAGCTGCTACCTGGATATCAGCTGTGTTTTCCTCAGTGTCATTCCCCGCTCAGGGCCGCTTGTTTCTCCTCGAGGGATGCGCTCCTTTCCCCTGACTGAAGCTGGGATTTCATAAATAAACCCCGAGGGTTCAGACAAAAGCTCTGGCTTGGCTCCGAAGCTGCCGCGAATGGTGTGTGGCTGCTCTGAGCACCACTGCTCCGCTCAGTGAGGCAATTAATTAATTAGCGTTTCCCAGGTCATCCCGACCCTCTGCACGGGCTCTGCAGAGCATCATGCCTACAACAGGTCCCGCTCCCGTCCTGTTCCGTGCCGTGCCGGCCACGAGGAGCTGCTGAACGATGCCGAGGGTCCCGCAGGCTGTGCCTGTGGACCGGGGAGCCCTGGCTGTGGCAGGAGGTGTTCTGCTGCCCCATCCCCGGCAAAGGGAGCCCCAGGGATGCTCAGTGCCCGCCGCCCTGGCAGGCTCGTAAAGGCTCTGTGAACACCCAGCACGGCCGGGAATCGATCCGGGCTGGCTCTGCACGCTCCGGGCACGGAGCCGGCAGCGCGGCTGGGTGGGATTTTGGGCGCCTGGGATAAGGCAGGAGGAATGCGGAGGTGCTGGGGGAGGTGCAGGGGTGGCACTGGGATTTCTCAGGCAGGGCTGCCTCCAGCTTGTCTTCTCACCCCGCTGTTTTTCATAGGGGTTGTGGGGGTTTTTGGAAACTCACGCCGTGCCTCTTTTCAGGAACCTCTCCAAACAGCCCAACAGAGGTCCGGGGGTTCTGGTGACCGCACCCCGCTTCCCAAAGGTTTCCTGGGCTCTGACCTGGCCCCTTTTGGCTCAGAAGGGGCGAGCTGGGGTCAGAACCTTCAGCTGTGAGGACCCTCCGGCCTCTCCCTCTCCTTTGCCATAACTCAGAGTGGAATCCACAGGAATTTGGGATTGCTGTAGGCTGGAGCACCTGATTGCCCCGTGGGAACCTCAGCCAAGACTGGAGGGTTGTTTTGGGGGTGCAGGGCAGCCTCTGTGACCTGCATTTGGGAGATCCTTCCCCTCGGGGAGGGGGCAATGCCTGCCAGGGGTGTGATGGGGGGGTCTGCCCTCCCTGAGCCCCAGCAGCAGCAGCAGGACGTGCCCTTTGTCATCCTCCTGCCCCACCCTGAGATTCTTTAATTACAGCTTTGAGAGAGATCTTCCCCTTTATTCCCCCAAATCTTCTCCTTAATTAAAATCTTCGATCTGGGCCAGCAGGAAGCAGCTGTTGCCTCTTTGCAGCGTGCTCGGGTCTGTTGCAAGCTGCCAACCTGATTGTGGGACGCGCAGGGACAGTGTGGGGACAGGGGGCGCTGGCATTGTCACTGTCCCACCTGGTGATGCCGAGGGGAGCTGGCTGCTGGCACCAGCCTTGCCCTGCCCGTGGGGAGGGCTGAAATCATCTGAGCTGAGAGGGGATGGAGCTCTGGGGATCTTTGCACCCTTCCCACCGTGGAGCCCTTCCAGCTGGGCTGCAAATGGCCCGAGTGCAACGAGCCCAAACCCATTTTGGGTGTGCCAGCTCCTGATCTGGAGAAGGGCTGGATGATGCAGGTGGATGAAGGTGAAGCTGGGGCTGTTCCTTGAGTTTTGCCCCTGGGATCCATGATGTGTCTGGCCAGGGGCAGCTGTTTCTCATTCCTCCTGTCCTTCAGAGGAAGCCCTGCATGACCCAAATCCAAGGCTGGCACCTAACAGGGCTCACGGGACACCCCTGCCACCCCCTGTCCCCATTCTTGCCACAGCTTGGGGACATTCCCTGCCATGGCCTCTGCAGCCTCCTCGTGTTTTCTCCCAGAATTAGCCCAGGGAGGTGACTTTACCCCTCCCTGCCTGCGGGGCGGGCGTTTCTGCAGCGATCCATCCTCACAGCAACAGGGAAGTGTCAGGAACAATTAGTGAGCTGGTGGTGTCAGCTTTATCACAGCTGATGTGTCTCTTCTTAATGAAACTTGTGGAAGAGAAAAGAGGAAAAAAAAGGAAAAGGCTGCTGACAACAGATGTATTATTTCACCTCAGATTTACTGGTGCATGCATTTTTCATTCATGGAAGAGGCTGATATGCAGATTTATTCAGAGCAGAGCAGGTACAACCCTTTGTGGATCAATTCCTGCAGCAGGCTTAGGAGAAAAGGATTTGGCTGAGCAAAGAGCCATGCAAGGCACTTCCCACAGCCAGCCCCAAATTTTGTGCCCAAGATGGGCTAAAAGGCCTTTTTTTTGTTTTTTTTTTCTCAAATCCATGCACTTCAGCCCAAATTCTGTTCCTGTTTTTGGCCAGGGGAAACTTCCACTGACTGTTGCAGCTTGTCTTTCCCATGTACTTCAGCTGGGGTAGCCTTAGCTTGACTTTGTTCTTCTTCCAGCTCTGCTTTACTGGGGGCTCACTGCTCAGTGCCCACCAGGTGGCTTCACCCCTACCCTGTTTTGGAGAGGCTGAATTTATATTATGGACTGTATATATTATATATAAAAAAATTGTATTATTTATATTGAGATGGCTTCTTCAGGAGACCCTTCTTTGTTCTGGCTCCTTGGTCACCAAAGTCATACCTTGAACCTCAACACCAGAGCCAGGTGTCTCTTACTGGTAACTAAAATTTGGCCTCCAGACGTGTTTGAGGCTCTTCTCCTTCCATACACAGCACATTGTGGTTTCTCTGTGATTTGGGGGCTCTGCTCCCCTGGGGGAGGACACCTTCTGGAAGCCAAGTAGAATTTAATCTCCCTGCAGTGATGAAAGTGAATCCAAGAAAAGTATTTGAGGTGTTTTTCCCCTCTCATTAGGAATGGAAGACAGGAGTCTTCTGTCTTCTGGGTACTATACAACCAGCATGAATTATTTAGGACCAAGCATCTCTCCGATAAATAATTTTTTTATGTGGGGAGATTAAATCTGAATTTTTTAAAAAATATAATAACAAAAGCAATTTCTCTCTCGTAAGTCCTCATATTTCACCCAGCAAAGAGATCCCAGGCATCCATTCCTGTATTGATCAGCAAATAGGTCCTTTTATAGATTTAGTTCACCCAACCTTGTTTAATTTTGGATTCATTGATTCAATGCAAAGATCTAGATGAAAAGCAAGTGGGCTGTTTCCAGTGCTGGTGATGCTATTTTTAAATAAATCTAGTGCATGCTAAAATAAATATGCAAAACATTTTGTAAGGCCGCGTACGGGTGGGGAGACCAGATGTACTAAAATATTTAACAAACTTTTCCCTGATTTCTTCAAATGCATGTTTTATTTACTAAACACCAGTGGAATTTAATCTCACCCAGTGTTTGCTCCGACCCATTGTCTGGGGTGAGCAGGAACGTGGGACCTTGGAGGATCTGTCTGTGCAGTGACATTGGTGGCACATTTAAATGCAAAGCTCATTAACCGTGTCTGGGATTTTTTGTTTGTTTCTCCCTTTTTTTATGTTCACGTTCCTTACAAGAGCAAGAGATGAAATACCCATCTACAATTCCCTTTCATCTCCAGGCATGTTTGGCTGGTTTTTTTTTTTCTTTCCCCTCTTCTGTTGCTCAGATGACAAAGTTTCTCATTTGGAATTTTATTTGATTTCAGAAGATGAGAAAGAATTAAAAGCGTCTTCAGGAGGTTGGGCTCACCTTACTCTATCCAGGATCCCTCAGAAGGAGGATGAGTGACTTGGCAAAGGCTCCTGCCCCCAAAGGATGGAGTTCATCCCAGGGTCAGAGCTTCATCCTGGCTTTTCCTTCACCTGGGGTGACCATCCTGCAGATCCTGCAGATCCCAGCCTGCTTTCCTGGGGAATGGCATCCTGCTCTGGGTGTACGTGCCCGTCTCCTTCAAACCCTCTGCTTTCAATCCCATCAAATTTAATTGAATTGTGGTTTTGAGCACATTTGACGGTGGCAGAGATCTTGCTGATAATCAGATTCCCATGGGTGGGAATGGGGCTGGTGGAGGAGGGAGGAGAGACAGGGGCTTGTGTGATGCCACTTGGTCCTCATGAGACACCAGGGAAGTGACACAGCAGCCAGGCTCTGTCCACTCTGGGGACAGTCACATTTTGGGGACAAGTGGATGAACTGAATGTCCCAGTGGGGGCTGAACCCTGCAGGTTGTGTTGGTTTGGTTAAAAAAAGGCAATTTCCTTGGCAAAGCTTGCTGCAGGTTGGAGCAAACCCAGCATCCCCCAGCAGTCCTGGTACCCAGCTTGGCCTCACCCCACCCTGCCTGGGGTCTGTGCAGGGATGTGCTCAGCTCTCTGCACATCTGCCACTGCTCACACACGTGTCTGGTGGCTGATGGCAGCAATTAATTACAGAGATTCATGTGTGATTTACATGAATTCAACTGGAAGTGCAGCCCCTGGGATGGGGGAATATTCCTTGTAGAGCCATGCTGCCCCCTGCTCCAGATGCCTTTCTGTCAGCAAGAGCCTCATGGGGTGTTTGTTGTGTGTGTGATTTTGGGGGTACTGAAACAGGAGGGGCAGAGCAAGCAGCAGCCCCTCCTCCATCCCTTGGTCCTTGGCAGGGGCTTGGGCATGGCAGGGAAGGCCTTGGGTATGCTGAGGCACCAGGAATTTCCCTCTGGACTGGGATGAAAACAATATCCTCCACCCTGACTCAACTTCTCCCCTGAGATGCCAGAGGGACACGTGTCCCCCATTCCAGGGCCAGTGCTGCTGACCCCAGGGCACACGGGGAGAAGATGAGAGTCCACAACACAACCCCGACCCCTGCAGAGCTGTGATGTGGTGCTGCCATTGCACGAGATCACCTTGCACTGAGTCTGCAGGTTCCCAGGACAGAGGCTTGATGGACCTGCTCTGCCTGAGCTCTCCTTGACCTTGCACAGCTCTGTTTCCCTTGGTTTAGGTGTTACAGGAGTTTTTCCCATTGAGCAGGTGGCTGTGGCTAATTCACCTCGTTGCTGTTTGCAGGGTACAGCCCTGTGGTTTAATGCAGCCAATCTCCTTGGATCAGAGAATCCCAGAATGGTTTGGGTTGGAAGGGACCCTACAGATCATTCAGTTCCAACCCTGGGACAACTTCCACCAGACCACATTGCTCCAAACTGCATCCAGTCTGTCTCTGAACACTTCCAGGGGTGGAGACAGAAGAGATCTAGGACAGTGAACTGCCAGAGGAGATGGAGGACTGTAATTGTGGGTGTACATGAGGAAAGAGAGACTCCTGCAAGGACCCTGCAGTGTGCTGGCTTGGTCCAGGAGAGGTAGCAGCAAGCCAAGAGACTCAAATATCCTGGCCAAAAGGATGAGAGAACGTTGCCAAGACAAGCAGGTGTCCAACAGAGCAGCTCTGGGCCTGGAGGGGACGGGGGGAGTCGGGAAAGGAACGACGAAGGAAAAAAACCTGAGGTGTAAGGTGACAGCTAGAAATAGAAAGGAGCAAGTGATATTTGCATCAGAGGTATCCTGGGGAAGGCATGAAGGAATCCAGCCCTGAGATCCCTGTGTTCAAGCCTTTCCTCTCAAATCCAGCATAAACCATCTTAAAGGCTCGTCTCAGCTCGCCACGAGAGGTGATGGAGCTGGGCATGGCAGCTGGGCACTTCCCCTGGTCCACACCTCCCCTGGTTTGGTTCTGATCAATAATGAGCTAATTAGTTGCTATGGAAATGTAATGTGGGAGAACTTTGGGGAGGAGAAATTATAGGTAATTTTTATTTGTTTGGGCCCTGTTCCTATAGCAACAGGAGAACTTGTCACTGACTACCAGTTGGTTTCCATGGAGTTGGCTGCTGGTTCTGGGTTATTAATGCCTCCAAGCATAAAACAACTTACCTAGCAGGGCCGGTGGATTGTCCTCCATCATCCATGGGAACTTCTCAGTTTGCCAAAGTCAGGGCCTGGCTCTCGCAGTGGAATGTGCACGCTCCCAAAAGTTGGGCTGGAGTGTTCATCATCAACAAACATAGTGCTGGAAGGATCGATTATCCTGCCCCTCTCTTGAATTGAAGACATCGTGGAATGAATAATCCACCACTTCATAGCTTGTTCCACTCCCAGCATTGCCTGATTTTTAATTGGATTTTCTCCGTCTTCGGCTTCCAGATGCTTGGCGTTGATCTGCCTTTCTCTGCTAAATTAAAAAGTCTTTTAGCACCTGGCAGTTTTGCTGTAAAGGGACTTACTGTAATTAAGTCCCTTCTCATCTCACCAGGACTGGTTCTCCTGAATGAAGCCGTTTGTTTTCCTCCAGCCCCTCACCTGACGCGTCCCCCGTTTTTGTGCTCCTCCAAACAAAAGGGATGTGGTGTCTGCTTTGCAGAGGGCTGGAGCTCTGTCGAGGGACCTCTCAAACTCCTCCAGAAGCCGAGCCTTGGAACCAGACCAAACACTCCTGAGCACTGAAGAGACTGGATTTGGGAGAGATTGGTTTTATGATAGGTTGTAATTTCCCTCCCACCAGCTAACTCCTCAGCTTTCCACGGGTGATAATTACCCAGTAGGAACTAAAATGTCTCTCCCCACTCCCCCCCTATCAACCCATTCTCCACTTTGAAGACATCACCACTTCTTTCCAGAGTGTCCTGGCCAATCTCTCGGCGTGCCTGCACATCCTCTGTTGTTTTGGAAGATGCTGCAACATCCACCACCTCTCCCCGCGGAGACCGATCTCGCTCCAGCTTTGAAGGCAAATAAGTTGATCAGCGTGTGGATAAACCTTTAATGGTATTTGGCTGAGCTCACCAGGCAGTCAGAAGGGAGGCACGAAGCAAAGGGCAGCTCCTCACAACCAGCCCTTGCTCGGATCTCTTGGCAAGCTCTGCTGCTGGCCCCCAGCTCTGCATGCTGTGCTCGCAGCTGCTCCGTCCCCGTTGGTGAGGCTCAGCCCAAATGTCTCAAATGAGGGTGCAGATGGGGATGGAGGATGAGTCTGAGGATGAAGGCTGGCTGTGGAGACAGGAGGAAAGTCCTGAGCCATCCAGGTGGGGTCTGGCTGGCAAAGCCAAACCTTCAAGATGGAAGAAAGGCTTCATCCAAGAGCTCGTGCATCTCCTTGATGCCACTTGACAGATAAATTATGTAAGAAATCTCTCTGCAAACTCTGTGTTTGTTCTTCCATGTGTTTCTTTCCAACAGTGGTACCCATGGAGGGAGAGACTTGGGAAGTTCTGTATTTAGGCAGCTGGCAATGATGGCTTTAGCAGAGACTGGCTGTTGGATGGAGAATGTTAGCTGGCTGAAGGGGGCACATCCAGCACACCAGGAACCCAGCTCTGGGTTGGGAACCCAGGCTGGGGACCCAGGAGAAGAGGGCAGTAGGTGCCCAGGAGGTGATGTGCTGGGAATGCACCGTGTTGTCCCTGCCTGGGTGCAGCTGCTGGGGTCTCTCTGCCCATATCAGTGTCATGGCTATAAATATATATGTATATTTTTATATATATATAAATAACAGGGATGTTCTGGGTGGTCACCTCCAGCCTGGCTGTGATCCATGACTCACCAGCTTCCTGTCCACAGCAACGCTACGGATTGACTCATGGCTACGGGAGTGTTTCACCCTGAGCCCACAGCCCTTTGATTTCACCAGACACCCTTGTGTGCTTACAAACGAGAGATCTCCATTTCAGGGCTCTGAAAACTGGTGAAATCCTACAAAGCCATGAGGCAGATGATACTTCATCCTGAGCTTCACCTGGTGTGATCCTCCCCTTCCCTCATGTGTGGCTGGAAAGAAATTCTTCCTGGCTTGGTTTGAGCTGCAGCTCTCCCAAGCTGGGCTTTGCTTCACCTGTGTTGTTGCAGTCCCTTCAAAAATCAGTGTTTTCCCACTTAATGTCTCACTTGATCCTTCCTGGGCCTGGAGCAGCCAAGGCTCTGCACCAGAGCAGGCATGTGGCCTCCTGGAGGCGTGGGAAGGCAGATGATGTGGGCCTTGCTCAGCCACCCAGAAGCTGCTTGAAACAGCATCTGAAGAGGGGTCTGAGCATGGAAATTACCCAACACCTGGGAGGGTGAGACCAGCCTTTGGAAAATGGCTTTGAGTCACAGAATCATGGAATGGTTTGGGTTGGAAGGACCTTAAGATCATCTAGTCCCAGCCTCCTCACCATGGGCAGGGACTTCGTGTCCCTGATGACAGTGGAGCTGTGCTGCTTTGCTCTGAGCATCTGTCACCATGGCACAGCAGGGGAGAGGATGGCGTGTGCCCTGTCACAAGGGAAGGCTGGTGCCAGCTGAGAGAGCCACCCCTCGGGGATGTGGTGGCCCCTGACACGTCCATGTAGGGCTCCTCTCCTCCAGCCCTGGCCCGTGCTCCGAGGGACGTGGTGGAGCCACCTTGGAGGGGTGTGATGGGAAAGGGTGGCCTGGCTGTGGTGAGCGCTGCAGATCCCGCCCGGCTCTGCGGGGACTGTGGTGGGAGGAGGACGCAGGGTTTGTTTGTATGACACACCAGCACATGCTTTTACTCTGAGTAACCTTCTCCTGCCAGAGAATGGAGCCTTCTGCCGTGTCCTGTGCTCCCAGGGGATCCATGGCAGAGCTGTGGAACCGTGGGTGTCGTGTGCTGGAGCAGGGCAGTCACATCCAGCACCTGCCCATGAGAGCTGGCAGCAGAAGGTGGCCATGGAGGAGCTCCATGCTGGGACAAGCCTGGTTGGATACTCCTTGTCATCCAGCAGCTCTGCCATGACTGTAACAGGCAGGTTTGGGTTGTTCTCCACAAAGGAGGCAAGACCTGTTTGGGTATGATTGTCCCAACCTCCTGCTCCAGGTTTCTGCTGTCCCCAGTCCTTTGTGACGCCTTCAGCCAGCTCTCCTGGGAGGTTCTCTAGTGCTGAGGTGTCCAGATGGGCTTATGGTGAAGCCTGGGGTCCTTCCCAACACTTACCTCTGCCTCCTGACACCCCCAGGACTTGTCCATGCCCTAAAGGTCAAGCAAACTTTAGAGGAACTGAATTAACCACAGAATGGTTTGGGTTGGAAGGGATCCCAAAGATCATCTCATTCCCACCCCCCACCATGGGCAGGGGCACCTTCCACTGTCCCAGGTTGTTCCAAGCCCCATCCAGCCTGGCCTTGAACACCTCTTCACAGTCCACCCGTTTTTCAGCCTTGTTGGTTTTAACCAGCCAGAGCTTGGACTGGGAGCATGGTGTGAACCTGCAGATCCTGGTCCTGGAGCAGCTCAGGAATGGGCAGGGAGAAGCATTTCTCCAAGAGCCTCATGTGTGACCTCACAGCTTCAGTCTAAAATAAAACTGAGGAGCATGAAGGTGTATTAGCACACCAGATACCACCAGAGCTACACTGCAGCAAGCCCAGGCTGGATTAGTTCTGGATGAGAAAGCTCTTTTACCTTCAGGAATGGCCACAGCAGACCCCATCCTGCACAAAGGACTTGCTGGCAGCCTCCTCTCCTCACCAGCTGTGGCCAAGAGGAGGTTGCATGTGCCAAGGGGTGGATCTCCTGCAGCCTCCCGTCCACTCCCTGCCCGCTGACGGCCTTGCCTCACGAGGAACATGTCTTTCCAGGTGAGCATGGCAAGGTGTTTCCTGTGCAGCCACTAACCAGTGGTTGAGCAAGCGTTGCTGGCTTGAAGGCAGGTTCTCCTCCTCCCCCAGCCCTTTCCCTGCTCTGGATCCATCCGTGGGGAAACGTCCTCTCTGGGCTGCCGATGTTCCCCAGCTCCTCAGCCTGGCCCACGGCAGGAATGGAGAGGTGGTGGTCTCCTCTGGGCTCCAGTAGCAGAAGAGGGTGGTGAGGGCTGGCTCCAAAGAGGTGAGACCTTCCTCCACCAGTGCTTGGGAGGTAGGAGCAAGAGGAGAGCTCCAGGAGCCATCTCAGGAGCTGACTGAGTGTGGGGATGGGATGGGATGGGATGGGATGGGATGGGATGGGATGGGATGGGATGGGATGGGATGGGATGGGATGGCCAAGCCTATGCAGCTGCTCCAACCTTCTTTGACCTCCCACTGAGGTCCAGAAGGCTCCTTGATTGCCAGGAAGGGTAATTTGGAGGTTCAAAGCAGTGATCTACAGCAGTCCACCTCTGCTGGAAGTGTTCTAGAGGCTCAGGGGATGAACCAGCCATCTCACATGGGACCTGGAAGGGTTAGGAGGAAATCTGGGAGTTTTTCTCCAGGCCTGGGCTCCTCATCTGCCCCCAGCAGCAAACTGAAGAGTGGATGTGATGGCCTGGGGGTCACCTTGGTGCTTGAAGGGACTCAGGGTGCTTTCCTGGTCTAGCTCGGGGTGCAGCAATGTGTTCCAGCCCCAAGCAGGGCTTTTCTTCCCAGATGGGCAGCAAGGCCAGAGCAGGAGTCTGTTTTTGTAGGAACTGTTTCTGCAAAGGTATTTCCTTGCTCTGTCCTTCCCCATGTCACCACAGGCTTTTCCATGCATGTTCCTGGGGGCTGTTGCTGGGCTGTCTCTGACAGGACCCCCTGGACTTTTGGACACTGACAGGGATTTTGCCCTCTGTGTGTGAACAGGTCATTTTGTGTCCCCTGTAACCTGCAGGGCAGGTTGTCCTGGAGCTGGTGGCTCTCTGGGGATGCCACCCTCTGTGTCTGTGCCAGTGAGGTGCTCACAGTGTCCGGGGTTCAAGGGGTGCTGCCATGGGGATCTGGCTCTGGGTGGGACCCAGGGGCTGTGTTCCATCTCCAGGACACCGTGCTCCGTTCTCCCTTCTCCATCCTGTTTAAACTTTCATCAGCCAATCAGCTTCTGCAACAGAGCAAACATCGTCTGGTAATTAATCTGCACAGATGGGCTTTGTTTGAGCAAGCTGGTGTGCACTGGCCTCAGAGAGGGTGCAGCAGGGGGCTGGGGTGGGGGCACCTCACCACACCCTGCTCCAGGCTTTTCCCTGTCCAGGAGATTCCTGGGATCACCAGATCCTTTGACCAGTGCTCGGAGCTGAAGGTGGTCCAGGATATTTGGTTTTGTCAAGGGAGAGAGACAAGAGAAAACGGGTTTTGTGGCTGTGAAACCCTGATGGAGCCAGGGAAGGAGGGAGGGAGGGAAGGAGGAGATTCCCACTCCTCTCTCAGGTGCTTCTTGCCTCCTCTTGAGCTGCTCCATGTCCTGTGTTCAGAGCAGCTGGGTTTGGACATGGAAAATGTTAAAATGGAAGATGTTAAAATGCTGTCAAAGATCTCACCCAGAAAACCCCAAAGTAAATGGGAATCTGCATCTCCCAAGGAAAAAACCTTTCGGAAGCCCTCAAGTTCTTCAATACCCTTGAATTATTTTTGCTCCCCAGGTAATTACTGCCTCAGTTTGTGCTGAATTGGCAAAGTGCTCCTGTTGCCCCAGAACCTCATTTTTCAGGTGAATCACTGTTTGCTGATGTTATTTGCTGCAGAGGTGGCCACAGGGGCTCACAGCACCATGGCCACAGCTGAGGGAAGAGGAGGCAACTTCCCACCCCCATTAGCAGCAGGTCCAGTTCATTGAGCACTCAGGGCCCTGCCTGTCCCTGCCCTGCCTGGGGAGGGCATTTTTGGGGACAAACTGGAAACGTGGAGCTGTGTCCTGAGCCCTTTAGTGACTGAGCCCAGCCAGCCATTAGGGAGGGAGACATCTCTCCCACCTACACGTGCTGGCTGCAGGTGACAGATGCCAGGGGCAGCTCCACAAACCACAGGAGAGCAGAGCAGCACTTCCAGCCTCAGAGACTTCCCCTCCCTGGCAGCCAGATCCCAACCCGAGCTGCCCTCCTCCCTGGCCTCGATTCTGTTCCACTGCCGGCAGCTGGGGCTGCTCTTGTTTTTAATAGAGCATTTCTAGATTACAGCAAGTGACAGGAGAGTGATTTGTGATGGGTCAGGTTTCCTGCCCTTTCTCTTATAGCCCTGGCTTATAAAAATATACTCCCTCTGGGATTGCTTCAGTCCATCTTTGTTGGCTGGTTCAAATCCCTCTTTTTTATTTGTGTTAGGAGGGCTTGGGAAAGCTTGATGCCTCCTGGTACCAGTGCCCAGCAAAGCCCAGTCCTTGCCAGGGCTCCAGGATGGGGAAAGCTGATTTCCATCTCTGTGGAGATGAAGGGAGGTGCCTGGGGACCCCGAAGCAGGGGAGGATTCACCTGGACATCTCTGGAAGCGAGGCCTTGGCCATCTCATGGCCCAGTTTCACAAAGACTCATCTCATGTGCCCTGTGTGTGGTCCTGGTCTCACTGCCTTCATAAAAATCCCCAGCTGAAGAGGAAATCTGAAGAGGAAATCTGTTGGCTTTGGTGTGTGGCATGAGGCTGGTTTTGGTGGGGATTGGTGACTCAGGGGGCTAGGGGAGCCAGAAGCTCCTGCAGATCCCAGAGGCATCAAATGAAAATTGACTGAGGCTGATGAAAGGATCTGAGGCAAGAGTTCAATGCAGGAAGCAGCACAGATCACATCCATGGTTCCCCACCACCCTGTTGTTCCCCACCCTGCCTCCCTATGGCTTCTCCCTGCTTTGGGAGATCTCAAAGGGCCTCACAACCACCACTAAATGGAGATTTTTTCTGGGCAATCAAGACTGTCCCTGCTTCCCAGACAAGGAAACAGGATGGGATGAGATGAAGCCATTCACCCAAGCCCATGCAAAACCTCAGCAGCAGATCTGAGTCCCAGCCTCCAGCATGGCTGCAAATCCTCCTGCTAATCTCTGCTTTGCTGAAGAGCTCCAGGGGATTTTTAGTGGACCCATTGAGATTACTGTCATTTTTCTCTCCTTACTTCTTCTCCACCTTAGCAGAATCGATTTCCTTTACTTGCTTTAGGCTTTCACTGTGGCAACAAAGCTGTGAGAAGATCCCTTTCTTCTGCAGGACCCCTCTTAAAAAACCTAGGAAGCCACCTTGGCACTTAGGAGTGGATGCAGCTCTGTTTCCCAGTGCTAGAGGTGCCAGTTTTTCCCTTTGAGAGCACTTCAACACTTCCACTCAGTTTTTAAGAGTACAGAGCAGATCTTGCCGAGAGCAGAACATTTCCAGGACCTTCAGGAAGACAGAAGCATGGCAGGACAGGCAGAGGAGACCACCCTGGGACATGCAGGGGAAGGAGAAGGCCCCTTGCAGGATGAGGTGGCTGGGCTGAGCCAGTGCTGCATCCATCCCAAACAGGTTGGACGTGCTGGCTGCATCCCTGTGCCGTGCTGGGGCTGGGCTGCCGAGCTGGAAGGAGCCCAGGGAGAGAAAATTGGCTGGCAGAGGATCCAGTGAGCAGCACAGAGCTTGTTGCTCAGGCAGGAAATTGCTGTGTCCCAGAGCCCTGGCCTCTGCTGAAAGTCCCCCTCGTCTGGGGATGGTGTGGGCAGAGCTGGGGTACCCAGCCCCCCAGGACCTGCAGACCCACAGCTAAAAACCAACTGGGAATTGTGGAAATGCAAGGCCTGGCTGTTGCCACCTGCAAGGGGGCTGTGCTGCAGTGTCCCAGCACAGCACAGCCCTGAGCTCAGCTGCTGCTGCCTCTGCCCGGCCTCCAGGGCAGGGAATCCTCCTCCCTTGCAGCACTTTGGGTGGCTGAGACACTTCTGCAACAGCAGTAACTGGCTTTGAGTCTGATTCTGACCTGACAGAGCCCTGCTAATGCAGCTCCTGGATCAGAGCCAGCAAAGCCAGGGTGGAATTTCACCTTTCTCCACAGAAGGAGATGCTCAGACTTGGATATGTGCAGGCAACTTCCCTCTCCTGCTCAGACACAGCTCCCATTCCCAAGCCAAGCAGTGATGGGAGCTGCTCTCTGGGGTGGGATTGGCTTGTGGCACAAACATGGGCTCAGCCTCCCAAAATCACCCAGGAGTGCAAATCTTTGCATGCTGCAGGCATGGATGGATATGATGAGATGTTAGTTGGCATGGAGGAAATACATATCTCAGCCACAGCAGGGTGGGCAGGCAGAGGAAAATGTTCAGGGTCTGGTTTGAAACCCAGAGCTGTAAGCAGCCTCCTCTCTCCCCCTGAGCTGTTCCCAGCCCTGTGAGCATCTGCTACCAAAGACAGGTAGGGAAAACCTCCACTGCCTTTTGAGGATTTTATAGAGAAATGGGGAAACTGAGACAGGGAGATATGCTGGAAGTCATGCCAGGAATTAATCTGAAGTGCTTGGGCTCCCTTGGCTTCCATGTCCCTCTGTCTTGTCCCTCCTTCTCTGGACTAAAAGGGTCAGGGAAAAGGTACAGTCCTATCTTCATGAGGAAAACTGAGATCTCCATGTCCATAGCCTGGATATGCAGCAAAAACATTTGCAAGATGGAAAGGGTCTGGAGAGGCTGGTTCCCAGGAGGGGCTCTTGGATGCAGAAATGCAAAAAAAAATCCAATGGCTGTAGCAAATCTAGAGGTCCAGCAGGTTTGAAGATGCAGAGGTGAACCCTTTTCCCCAGGGAGGGAAGGGGATTTGGGGGATGGGAAATCTCCCTGACAGTTATGCCATTCCTTTAGGAAACAGGGAGCCAGTCTGAAAGAAGGGGCCCCAAACTCAATTTCCCCCACTGTCCTGGATTAAGCAGGAGGAGACAATAATAAAATCACAGTGTCCCGACAAATATAATTAACAGGAAAAAGAAGGAGAGATTTTTCAGAGTTTGGGTCCTCAGCAGCGATGTTTTATTCATGGCCCGGCAGGGAAGTGCTGGCGGTGCCATTAATTACGGGAGCTGCGGGGGCTGCGCCCGCTCCGGGAGCTGGGCTGGGCTTTGTCATCCTGACACCTGGAACGGGGATCTGGGGCAGCCCGGGCAGCCTGTGGGGCCACCACGCTCAGGGACACCAGCCTTGCTTCTTCTCCCTGCAGTTTTCCCTGCTGCTGCATGGCCTCAGCCTCCGGAGGGTCCTGCCACCCCTGCCCTGCTTGGGGGATGGGCACCACATTCCCAAAAGATCAGAGGTGGATCGAGGGTGGGCAAGGGGATCAGCACCCTCCCCATGGCTGGGAAGATCTTGGCAGTGCCACTGAAGCAGCACAAGTCATGGCTTGGTCAAAGACCCAAATCAAAAGGAATAATGATGACATAAAAAAGCACATTCAAAGCACAACTGAAGAGCTGGTTGGAACCATCCCCGGGCTTGGTCCACCCCCCAGGAGCAGCTCACAGCTCTGATAATTTCCTATTCTGGGAAATCTCCCCAGTAACTTTCCAGAGAGGTAATAAATAAAATATTTAGTGTTCAGCAAGTAAAGCAGGTGCAAGAACAACACAAGTGGGAGAAGGGACCTGGGAAGGGTCCTTGTGGGAGTTGGCTGCAGCTTCCAGAGATGTGAAAGAGAGGGACCAGCACAAATGGGGCCAGTCTGGGAGAAAGGTGACCTTGCAGCAGGACATCCCTGTGCATCACATTTATACTCCTGGAAGTGTCCAAGGCCAGGCTGGATGGGGCTTGGAGCAACCTGGGATAGGGGAAGGTGTCCCTGCCCATGGCAGGGGTGGGAATCAGGTGAGCTTTAAGGTCCCTCCCAACCCAAACCATTCTGGGATTCCATGAAAGAAACTTCTCCAAAAATCTCTTTGAAATACAAAAGTGGTGAAGCAAGGCTGGAAACTGGGACAACAGCCTGGGGGTAAAGAAAAGGGTGACCTGTGGCATCATTAGATCCAGTCCAGGGCTGTACCCAGGGGTGCTGGTGCACCTGGTTGGTGGCACTGCACAAAGAATAGGGTCTTTTGTGTCTGCAGTGCCTGAAAAGGCAGGGGACAAACCAGGAGAAGCTTTGAAATGGCAGGAGCATCCTCAGAGGAGCAGATGCTGGATTAATGAGTGGAACAACCTCCAGCTGCCTGGCAAGGAGGGACAATCCCTGGGAGTGTGGGATGGTGGGTGGGACCCGCCAGGCCCCTGCTGCCAGCTGTGACTGGGGGAGCTGGGGACAGTCCTGCCTGGCTCTCCTGGGAGGCTGCTGGGACCCAGGGCTGCATTCACCCATCTCTTTTAATCAAGGTAATGCTCAGTTGTGCCCGGGCCCGGGCAGTGTCACGGGAGGATTGATGGCCTGGCACACCCAACCCCGGTGACAGCCTGGGCTCAGATGGCCCCGCTCCTCTGCACTTCCAAATGCAAACTGCATTTCATTTCTGCAGGAGATGCAGGAAGGGAAGGAGCTGTCTGAGCACTCCTGCCTGCATTTTCAGCCCCAAATCTCTCCTGGCCTTGCTACCCCACGGGCAGGGCTCCACCAACCCCAAATCTCTGCTGCTCCATGGAGGGATGAGCTGTGTTTCCGACCTTATGGGGTCTGGTTGGATTCAGTGGTTTTTTAGGAGCAAATTATGTGTCTAACGAGTTTTGTCTGGGGGATTCCATCCTACACTCAAGGGGCTCATATCCCCCAAAATGCAGAGGGACCCAGAACCCCTGGGCTGTGTGATCAGGGAACCAGCATCAGCTGCTCAGGGGGATGCAATCAGCTTAACTGGTGTGACTATTAGAGGGAAGACGGTGTACTCTTGCCCAGCTCAACCTAATGAGAGGAGAGGCATCCTCCTCCCCACCCTGCTGGTTATAAATAGGAGGAAACAAGCAGGGTGGGTTGGATGCTGGGCAAGGGTTGCCTGGTGTGGGGTCTGGTGGTGGTGGGATGAGCTGTGCCTGTGCTCAGCCCCTCGGTGCCTCCCCCAGCTCCCGCAAGGGGGTCTTCGTGCAGCATCTTTGGGGGAGGTGGCGTGGGACAGTCTGTCACCGCAGCAGGGCTGGGCTGGCTCCCAGGCATGGCAGCTCCATCTGCTCCTGCAGAAAGCCCTCCTGTTCCGCCTCCACAGCCAGCCAAAGGTACCTCGTAACCCTTGCTCGGAGCTGGCTCCACGCAAAGCCGCGTGCTCTATAAAAAGCCGCGCTCCCTGGGAAGAACCCCCCTCTATTAGGATTTTTTTAGAGACACCCGATGATGAGCAAATCTCCCCTACAGTCTGGAGTGGATGCTCTTGGAAAGCAGATCTGGGAAGAAAGGATTTGTGAGGAGAAAAGGACACGTCCGTGGGGGCAGAGGGGCAGGGACCTGCTCCTCACGGACTGAGCTGTTCAGGGGTAATCAGCAGCAGCACTTGCCTTATCCCTGAGCCCTTCATCTTGCTCTGAACGTGTCAGTCCCTGAAACTTTAATGCCTTTACACTGATGCTTTAATTATTAAATGTGGAGGTAATGGAGAAGCCAAGCTGGAAGAGGTGGCTGCTGTGCAGGGGTGCAATCCTGCATCCCGGGTGTGCAGGAGGCTGCAGCGTGGATCTGAGCATCCCAGGGCTGCTGTGCTGAGCAGCACAGATCAGACACTGCTCTGGCTTCATTCTTAGTGCTTTTTGGAATTGCCCACATTATATTCCTGCTCTGCAGGGACCACGGAGGGTCTTGATATCTCTTGCTCTCTGCCTGTAGTGTTTGTCTGGTTAAGTTCGCCAGAGGGGATGGATGTTCTTGAGGGACTGACAGAGGAGATGTTTGTGATCCCTCTGAATGAATGCCTGTGCCTTGGTTGTCTGTAATTTGGGAGAGAACTGTGAGCTGTGTGGCTGCTTCCAAGGTTCTTTCCCAAAGGGAACTGTGTCAGATTGAAGTGGAGGGGAGTGAGCTTGTCTGCAGCCACGATCGGAGCCTGATGGTGCTGGGGAAGAGCCTCCCTCTAGCTACAAAACTGCACCGTGCTTGCCAAAAAATGTAAAGCTCTTGTGCTAACAGGGTAATTAATTAATTACAGCTCATTAGCAGAATTACAATCCCATTAGTTCCTTTGGATCATGATGGGGGGGAGCTGATCCTCAGAGGATGAGACTGAGGGCACTCCAGGCTGCTGAGAGCTGCTCTTTGCACTGGGGAAACTGGGAGTGCTCTGAGGCTGATTTGTGGGGATGGGGTCCTGCTCAGACAGCCCCCAAATGATGGCACTCTGCTTCCAGGGAAGCAGACATTGAAATTGCTCCTGCCTTCCCAAAACAGAAATACCAGCGCTGCTGTGTCCCAGTCTGCTCCCAGGAGCTTGTGCTGGTTGTCAAACTCTGCTCTGTCCTGCCATGCTCTGCCTACATCCCCGTTTAGAGATGCCTCATGAGACTCTGCCTGAGGAGGGATGGATCAGGATAAGTATCTGATCCCATGTGGGACAGGTCATGGGGTCCTGCCACCACAGCTCTCTGCTCTCTCTGGAGCAAATCCTCCCTCCTGCCCTCCTTCTCCCCTTGAAATCCCATTAACGCTTCCTTTATTCTTTGCTTCACGTTGCTGTCACTTGCCGGTCGCTCGGTTCTTTGATCCCTTTAATTTATTACTTCTATTTCACAGAATCTTTTATTATAATTTTTTTTATATATCTATAAGAAAAAGGCTCTATCATTGAGGCTGGGTGAGCGGGGACCTCTCTGAATAAATATAGAACGAGACGTGCTGCTCACCGCGTGCCAGCCCTGGGGTGTAGTGCTTGTCCTCCCAGAACTTGGGCTGTTTCCCTCCTCCTCCTCCTCCTCCTCCTCCTCCCTGCTGGGACATGGAGGAGTTCTAGGGCCTGCCACGAGTCCAGATAAATTGCTCCAGACCTTAAGCCCTGACTGGAACAAACACCAAGTTTCCTCAATTTCCGTTCCCTGAGCCCGATGCTCAGAATCTGGGCGTTTCCATAATGCAGTAACACACCTCATGAATAAAGATTAAGTTGATTAAAAAGGAAAACCCAGAGCAAGGCTGAATAAAAGTGATTTGCAGAGATTAGATGCTCTAGCACATCAGGAGTTCCCTAAAGGGCTGAGCTAACATGTTCAAACATAAGAGCTTTAAGCCCTCTTCCCTGTTTTGTAACTAATGGCTTTAGGTTGGGAAGACTGACTCTCCCACTTGATAATTGTCCCTATGGGACACACTGAAGTTCTATGCACTGCTCCAGAGGACAGCATCCCCTGCAACCTGTTCCCTGTTTTCCATGGGATGTACTTTGGGCAGTAGTTGCACAAACAACTCCCTTCCCAGTGGCCAGATGTGAGGGGAATGGAGCAAAGAAGGGGGATGAGCCTTGCACTCCAGCAGCCACAGCTTCTTCCATGCTCCTGGGTCCCCAAACTGGGGATAACTCTCCTGTGTGACTGAATCTAAGGAAGAGAAATAGTGAAAATCAGGATTTTCTTCTTATTTGTGAAAGTGAGACTGAATATGAAGTGTGTCCATGTGATGCCCCAGGAGACAGTGTTGTGTCTCAAGTACCTGGAGCAGCCAAGGAAAAACACCCAACTCCTTTTGCTGTGCATCAAATCCAATGGGCTGCTGCTGTCACACCCTGAGCTTTCCCTCTGCCACATAAAAAGAAAGGTACATCCTCTCTGAAAAATGGGAAAAATGGGGAGAAAACGCCCCACAGTCTTTCCTTTCTCCAGGGAATCTCCTTCCCTGTGCAGCCCTGGGCCCCAAAGCTTTGAACCTGCCTCTTGCATGCCTGGGGTGATGCTCTGGTGCAGGCTGGGAAAGGGGCACTGTGTGCTCTTTAATGGGACAGCAGGGAAAGGAATGTGCATACGTAATCTGGAAAATCTTTTGTCTGGGATTTGCAAGGGTAGATATACAGGCAGAATCCAACTCGCTCCATTTTAATGATGCAACCTCTGCCTTCAGCAGAATTTCCCATTTGTGCTCAGGGCTGCAGCAACGTCGCTGCTCTGGGCCAGGCCAGTGTCTTGCTAAGCCCTGTTTGAGTGAGCAAAACCATTCCTGTACCTGAAAGATGATAATAGTGTAATTGGCCTTTTTAATTCTGACCTGAAAATGGGAGGTTTTCCACGCCACATGTCCCACTCCCCCGTCCCCATTTCCTTTCCTCTCTGGAGATGCTGTCTCTGAGCTAATGCTGGTCTGTGCCTAACTGGGAAGCCAGCCCCAAGGTGAGACTTTGTGTGTACCAACGTGTGGGGAAGCCCACCCTGAAGTGGGCACACCTGGAGTGGAGCATCCTCAGGAGGCAACTCCAGAGCAGGATGCCAGCAGCAGCGAGGGGTAGAAAATGGAGCTAATTTGAAGATTTCCATGATAGATTTCTGAACTTGATTATGCAGCATGATAGCTGGTGATGGCAGGGTCTGAACTTGGTGATTCAGGGTCCTCTTCCTTGTCCCGGCACGACCCAGGAGCTGCGATTCCTGCTGGAGTGGGGTTTTTTTTTGTGTGAGTTAAATTCCATCACGGGTAATTAAACTCAGTCTCTTCAAATTCCTTGGGGAGCACGGAGGCATTTGCTGGTCCTGTGCCTGCCACAGGAGTCTCAGGTGTCAGCGAGCTGCAGCCTGGAGGTGGCTGCATTGCAGGCGCTGAGATGCTCGCAGGCGCTCGCGCCGCCACGGCTGCTTCATTCTCTGATTCCTTATCAAAATAAAATGCCTGTCTTCCTCCAAGTTCCCCAACAGCAGTGGGAGGGGGGAGGCTCAAAGGGTGTATTCACGTGCTGCCTGTGGAGTCGGGACAGTTGTGCTCTGATGCTGAGGGACGCTGTCTTGGGAAGGTGGGAAGAGCTTTGAATCCAACTGGAAATGCAGCTGGTGGAGCAGCAACTCCCCCCTGCTCCTCTCCCTTCTCCCTGCAGTCACAGCCATTCATCCCAAGCAGTTGTATCCAGCGCTGTGTTTCAGCAGGAATTGCTTCCCCATCAATCCAGCTGCTATTTCTTTCCCCCCGAGGCTTCCAAAGGCTGTAAGTCCGCAGCAATGTGCAAATATTGGAGAGCTGTGCGTGGGGGATTAGTGACTTGGCAATTAAAATATTTGACCTACATCTTGTTGAGTACCAGCAAGGTCAGATAGAGCCGTGCTTCTTCCCAAAACTTCTTCCCGGAGGAATTTTCGTGTTGCAGTTACTTCTGTTGGAATAGGCTGCTACTGAATATAAAGGGAAGGGTTCAGGGTCTGGATCTGTGGGGCTGTGCGAGGGCTGGACCCCTCAAGCAGGGGTTCTGGGGGTTCTGGGAGATTCTGAGGGTGGGTTGGAGATCATCTCTACAGCACAAACACCCCATAATATTTACACGACTCTTCCCACAAACACGGCAGAGAACAAGCATCTCCTTTTGTTCCTGAGATTGTACGTGCTGAGAATCCTTGTCCAAACAAATGAGTGGGTTTTCCTTCCAGCAAACATCACAGATCTCTCTTTTTTTTTTTTCTCTTTTAAATTTTTTTTTTCTCTTCTCCTTTTCACGTGTTGTTCACTCTGTTCTGCAAACAATGTTCTTTTTAAGCCAGGGCAGAAAACTCTGTGTGTGTCCAGAGCACGATGTGACGGCAGGAGCCGGCGATGTCCGCTTGGCAGGGAGATTAAGAGGAAGTCTTTTATAAAGCTCCTCTCATCCCAAAGCAAGAGGAGGGGGAACAAAAACAAAGCCCCCCCAGTACTGCTGGATTTGGATGGTTTGCTCACAGCTGGGGCTACAGGGACAGTAGTCAGAGGGCTCCTGGACACCCCCAGCCTGAGGTCAGGCACAAAACCTCCTTGGATTCAGATGAGTGGCTGTAACAGGGCTGGAGGAAAACTGAATTTGCTGCTTTGACTGTGGGCTCTTGATTGTTTCTCCAAAATCCACTTGTGTAGCTGGCATCCCCCAACAACCTGGGGAAGATGTTTTGGGCTTGAGTTTGAGTTGTAACAGGGATCCTTTGTTGTGACTGGGTCTAACAGCTCTGCCTGTTACTCCTACCCTTGGAAAAGTGTCTGCTCTGAGCCTACCTGCTCCAGGCAGGGCTGCTAAGACACCAACTTGCTGCCAATCTAAGGGAGTTTGGAGTTCCTACCTCCTGAAGCTGGGCAGAGGAGGCTGTTGGCATATGCTAAATAAGCCCGGAGGTGATTGCAGTCTCTTGGGTGTGATCACAGGGAAGGGCTGTGCAAAATCCGTGTGGCTGCTCTGGGAGTTGCTGCTGGCTGTAACACTGGGAAATCCCAATGCTCCTTCCCCTACCTGCTAAGCAGGTGCTCCAGGATGCTGCCTCAGAGCAGGAGAAGCCCAGGCCATTGTTGGTCCCAGCTGATACTCAAACCAGAGCCCAAAAACCCAGTGGATCCTCACCTCCCAATGAAACCCTGACCCTGAGGTTTTACCTGTTGGACCCAAGAGAGTGAACTTCTACCAAGAGACTCAAGTAACAGGTTTATCCAACAGGACCAATGCCAGATTTGGGCAGAAGAACAGCTAGAAAGTTGAAACTAACAGGTTTGCAGAAACCCCTATGGTCTGTCATTCCGTATGGAACTCACTCACCAATTTTTTCCATGTCCCATCCTTTCTTTTTTTTCAATGGGGTGATGCTCCTCAAAAGGCGTGGGGCTGGGGTGAGAAATTCCCAGTTGCTGCTGGGGACTCACCTTAGTGAAGGTCATTGATGCTGTTTGCAGTTATGCTGCCTGCCCTGGTCCTGCCTGGCTTCCCTTGCCTCCCCAGGATCACTCCGGGTGGGATTTGATAGCTTGTCTTTATTGAGTCGTGCTGTCCTTGGAGTCTGATAGCAAGAATTTCTTGCAGAGCCATAAATGTCTTCAGGGCTACCAGTCTGTGAGCCAGCAGGGAGCAGGGAATTGCTGAGTTTGGGTAAACTTGTCATTAGAGAGAAAATAGTTCTTCAGGTTCCTCCCTGAGCAATACACGACTTAAAATAAACCTTCAAAACAACAACCAAAAAACCCTCAAAAAACAACAGCAACAAAAAAAAAAACCAACCAAAAAAACCCCAACCTCTTCAACAGCATACACCTCAGCATGGCTCAAAAGAAAAAGAACATCTTTTTTCATTCAACAAATTTTCCTGCAACCTCTCCCTGATTTTCTTTGGGAAATGAACTTCTGGCTAAACCTATTCAATCTCACAAAACATTTCAATTTTGACAAGAGTGCATATTCTGAAGGAACGTGGTTTCATCAGAGTTTCTCCAGCCAGCTCTAATCCCAAATGCCTCGCTGTGACTAAACCTCATTTCTATGTTAAGTACTTGAGCTTGCCTGTAAGGACCAGGTAAAAACTCAATCAGTCGAGTAGCCTCCCTGCAGCTGCCTTGTTAAACAGTGGGCTTTTAAAACTTTTCTCCTTTTTATCTTAATGGAGAAGAAGTGGAAGATCCCCTGGGGAGAGGCACAGTTTGATCCCTGATAAACCAACCCAAAAATTTACACTGGAACCTTGCTGACATCCTGGGAAATGTGGGGGCTTGGGGAAGGTTTGCTTGCTTGGCACTGGGCTCTGGGAAGGTTTTGCTGCTTTGTCTTTTATCATCCAGCATCCAGAATGGAGGGGAAGAGAGGAAGAAAAAAAGGAATTCTTAAGAAGCATCTTTGTTGGGAAGCACAAAGTGCTGGCCTGGTAGGCAGTGCCCTCCTGCTGGCTGCAGGCCTTAGGGAAGGACATAAATAATTTCTGCCCTGCCATGGGCATTTACAGCTGGTGACAGCCAAACTTCCATCCCAGTGGCACTGGGTTTGAGGCATGGGCTGCTCTAGCAGCAGCAGGAGTTTCCTGTCCTCCCAGAGACCTGGATCACACCTTCCCTGGGTATTCCACCTCACCTTGCTTTGGCATCCCCAAGTGAGGTGCATGTGCCACCTGAGCATTGCAGAGGGGTGAGCTCCCTTCTGCAAAGGAGGGCTTTAGGAAATTCCACAGCAGCTCCATGTGGGAATCTGCCCTTCTGTGTCATCTCTGGGAGCTGCAGCATTGGAGCATCCCGGAGCAGCAGGTATCACCTGATGGGGTCTGCTGTGCCACCCCTGCATCCCAAATGGAATTCCCTGCCTCACCCCACAGGGATAAACACCCCAGAAAAAGGGAAAGGGCATTTCCTCAGCCCTTTAGGAGCTCCCTGCCTGGGCTTTGCTGGGTGCAGGGGCTCTGATCCGGAGCGTGCTGGCAGCGGTGTGTGCTCGGCACTGGCACTGCAGAGCCTGGCACCCATCCCAAACTCATGCAGAGCTCAGGAATTACATGTGATTGCACAAAATGGGGGAGAGAAACAACTGGGAAGACCACAGTGCTTTACCTTGGCTTTTTGGAAACGTGAAGTTTTCAGGAAGAGTCAGACTGCTCTGTTTGGAGATTAATTTTTTTTTTTTTTCAATTGCCTCTTCTGCTTTGGAAAATGTATTTTAAATGATCTAGAGGAGAACTGTGATTTACAAATGAGTGCAACAACCTGGTGGGGAGTTGGTGCCTTTTGGATTGAACAAACTACTTTGAAGCTCATGGAAAAAAACCTTTATAATTTAGTCTTTCACTTCAAAATAATTTGTTTCCATATGAATGTACAGTTTTATTTTGCTCCACAACCCAAAGAATAGCTCAGCCTTTCATCTACCTGGCCCTGGGTGCTACTGGACCTCTGTTTTCTAAGACTCCACCCTCCAGAAACCCATCACAGGCAGGTGATCCCAAAATGCAGCTCTGTTTCAGACTGGCCTCTTGGCTTCCCTGGCACAGTCCTGGTGTCTGGTGTGGGTCTTGCTCGAGGCTTTGAGCAGAGGGTGAAAACTGGGGGATTTGTGCCAGTTTTGACTGTTTCTTCACTCTATAAATTCCAAGCACTTGGCTCTGGCACCTGCAGCTGCCCAGTGTCACTTAGTGCTGCGTGCCTGGGGACAGGACTTGAGCAATCCTTAAGGTTTTACCTCCATTGCCTCACCCAGATCCGAGGGCTGCCACAGGCAGCTGCTGCCTGGACCCCTTTGCCCTTTCCCAAACCCTGAGAGCTGCCAGCAATGGGCAAGGAGGCCTTGCCAAGAGCAGGAGAGCACAAATATTTGTGCGTATGTTCCCCTCTGCCAGCTGCAGCTACAGAGACCCCAATTCTCTGTCTGCCTCTCTTTTCCTCTCCAGCCCGGGGCTGCTGGTGGCACGGCCGGCTCAGCCTGGAGCTCCGCTGCTGATGGAGAAGCTGCTGGTGCTGGCTCATCCTGCAGGGATGAATTTAACCTCGCTCGGTGCCCAGGACCGCCCCGGGAGGTGCAGCAGCGCTGGGGCTGCTTTATTTAGCAGCGAGGGCGGGTGTGAAATGCCTCTTGTGAAAGGCGGGGCGGGTTTTCAGCGTTTAAGTGACCTGTCAAAGAGGAGCAGGAGGCTGGGGCAGGTCGTGTCCTGTCTGCTCCCTCGGCCTCCTGCTGATGTCTGAACCCTCTGTGCCTCCGAGCGTCCTCCAGCTGAGGTCTGAACCCACCGAGCTCGCGTGTGACCGGGTTTGGCACAGGAGGGGGTGTCCCGTGGATGGGCAAGAGCCCCGAGGCTGGTGCTGACAGGTAAAGGCAATAGTGAGGCTCGAGGCCACTTATTTGGGATTTTCTTTGGCCAAAACCACTGTGGGTAAATCCTTTGAAGATGTGAGCCCAGAGAAAATGAGGAAATAGTATCTTGACAGCCCTCACTGTAGTTTTCACCTCACTGAGCAGCCTGGGGTGACTGAAGATGCTTCAGTGCTGAAGATGCTCAGGTTATCCATCCTCTGCATCCTGCTAATGCCCCAGCCCAGCTGGCTCTACCCCAGCTGTGTCCATCCATGGGCTCTCTCCAGCCTCCCAACTCCAGTTGTCTCCAGAAGGCAGCTCAGGACAAAGAGGAATGTCTCTCTCTCTCTCTCTCTCTCTCTCTCTCTCTCTCTCTCTCTCTCTTGTCTCTGGCACTCTCTTTTTCTTTTGTCGGTGCCGGCTGGGCCANGAGGAATGTCTCTCTCTCTCTCTCTCTCTCTCTCTCTCTCTCTCTCTCTCTCTCTCTTGTCTCTGGCAGTGCTGAGAAATTTGGGGACTAACCTGCCCCAGGGGAGACTGAGATGAGAAATTTCCCATGTGGTGGGAGCTGAGCACTGGCAAAGTCTCCTGGCTTGCTGTGATGTTTCCATCACTGAAGGGACTTATGGTCCAGCCAGCTGTGGCTGGGCTGGAAGTGCTGGCCTTGTAGGAAGGGCTGTTGGGCTCTTACAGCTCTGCACTCAGCTACCAAGTCCTGGAGGACAAATAGCTTGGGGGCAGAAGTGATTTGTCATTTTGACCCCTTTTTCTGTCTTTTTTTTTTTTTTTTTTTTGCCTCTGGGGATGGGCAATTCTTCTCCACACACCAGAGCTTTCCCTGGAGCCTCCTCTGGCACAGCTGTGAGCTGGGTCACCAAGGGGGTCTGACAGGTCCATGCTGGGGAAAGCCCCCTCAGGCCCCCCAGGCCTCCTCTTGTGCCTCTGTCCAGGAGGGAATGGCTGTGTGACATGGCTGAACTGGCTCCAGCCTGGCCAGAGGTGCTTACATAAGATATTTACTGTGTGCCCAGGAGTGCCTTGGGAAGAAGCCAGCGTGCTGATTAGGTGACGTCTGCCCGGGGCCGGGTGGATTTGGCCTCGGAGCATCTGCTGCCTGCGCTGGGGGTCTCCAGGCACTGCCCTCGGGTCGTTTATGTAAGAAGCCAGTTGGGCTCTCTGCCTGCAGCCAAACCTCTGGGTCGTGTGAGGTGCCTGTCTGACCCCCGGGGTGTCCAGCCTGGGCTCTGCTGTGAGCAGCTCATCACTGCTGCTTTTTCCTCCTTCCTTCCTGAAATAATCCACCCTTTGGACGAGGGAAAGGGGAGCTGAGCATTGGTCGTGGGGTGAGGAGAGCTGAAAGGGCTCTGTGGTTTCTCCTGGCTGCTGTGAGCCCCCAGGCCAGCTGCCCTTTGCTGTTCCTTTTGGAGCATCCCATGGTAAAAAGCCAAAGCTGCCCTTTGCTGTTCCTTTTGGAGCATCCCATGGTAAAAAGCCAAAGCTATGCTCATCACAACTGGCCCAGCCCATGGAGCTGGCACTGCGATTGTGCACAAAGTCTAGGAATTCCCATCTGCTGCCCCAAATCTCCCCCCAAACACTGCAGGCCATGACAGCAGCAGCAAAGCTTCTTTCCTCCTGCTTTATCATGTTTTTTCCAGTCAGGATCCCAAAGTGATGGAGTCTCTGGCCTGGTCCTGGAGTGGTGGCATGCTGAAGGTGCACAGTGTTCCCAAACTGGCTCTATTTTTGCTCTTCAGTTGTGGATAAGGAGCAGGCTCCCACCTCTGGCCATGATGAAATGCACTGGCCAAGGTCTCCTCAAGTGTTTGTCCATGGGCTGGACCTCTCTGTGTGCAGCAGGGCGGGGTCAGCACCTTTCAACTCAACTTTAAAAAGTGTATCATGACCAGCTGGGAAATCCTCTGGGACTGTGCAGGGAGGGGCATGTTTTATGGAGGATGTGGTTGTTTGGACCAGAACTACTCATGGTGGAGCAAGGCTGAGCCATCCTGAGGGGAGCTGTGTGCACACAGAGGAGAGAAGCAGAGGAAGAGTCAGAGGAGGATGCTGGGGAGTGACATTCCCTCGGGACCCTGCTGAAACAAGCTCTAATGGGTGAAATTAAGCTGAGTAGAATGGGAAAATTTCTTAAGATATTTTAAAGCCTCCCAGGGGACACGGTGCTATCCCAGCAGCACGGTCCCCAGGGCAAACACAGGGGAGCAAAGGGTGGGAGCAAACCTGGCAATGGGATCTGTGTCCCTGCCGTGGGGCAGTGCTTGGGTTTGCAGTGAGCCTGAGCCCGAGCTGTGGCACCAGCGCTGGGATGCGACGGGGGACGCTGCCAGTGTCCGTGTTGTGGCTGGGGCTGGAATCCAGCTGGAAGCTGGATGGAGCAGTCCTTCATTAGCAAAATCTGCAGAGTTTTGCTGGCTACAAGTGGCATTTCATTTTGTCAACTGGCAGAAATACAAATGTCTTTTTTTCTCCCTGTGCTAGCCATTCTGGGGAGAAATGGCTCACCTGCTCCATAGCTTTTCATGGAACAGATTATTGCTCCTGGCTGATGGTTTCTCAGGCCCTATCCTGCTTTTGCTTTTCTTTCCTGGGTGAGTGGATACAAAGGTGCTGAGCTGAGAGAGCAGGACCTGCTGGACGTGGTGCGACCAACCTATGGAGAGATTCTCCACATCCCTGCATGGCAATGGCCAATTCTTGCCCCCATCAGCACTTTCTGGTCCCCAGGACCTCACTCGTAGTGCCAAAAAAGCACCACAATCAAAAGACCTCATCTGCTGTGCTCCTCCTGCCACCAGCTGGGCTCCTTCACTGCCCTCCCTCCCTCCTGGTCTCGCTGAAGCACAGCCAGAAACCAGAAGTGCACAGGGATGTGCATTCCTCTATTTCCAGATAAATCCATGGCAGTGCCACAGCTCACTGCTCCTCATGCCCTGGGGTCAACCTCCCTGAGCACTTTTAGTTGTGCTCCCTCTGTGCTGACACAGCCCTCGAGATGCTCTGGACATGGAGGGTAGGCCTGAGCATCCCTGTCTCCATCATCCAACTGCTCCTGGACATCCCAGACTGCTCTCCCAGCCAGAGATCCCCTGCTAACACAAACATCTTTTCTTCTGCACTGGGCTATCACCCCTGACTGCTCTCCCAGCCAGAGATCCCCTGCTAACACAAACATCTTTTCTTCTGCACTGGGCTATCACCCCTGACTGCTCTCCCAGCCAGAGATCCCCTGATAACACAAACATCTTTTCTTCTGCACTGGGCTATCACCCCTGCTTTCTCCCCTGCCACAACCCCCGCAAGCGCTCCAGGGGCGAGAGCGGTGCCCACAAAGTGGTGCCCACAAACCCGTGCCCACAAACCCGTGCC
>VZRH01000916.1:672747-684540 GCA_013397555.1 Urocynchramus pylzowi
GGCTGGGGGTGAGCCCGGGAGCTGCGGGGCTGGGGGGGCTTAGAAGCCAAACTGCAAAGCGCAGGGAGAAAGCCGAGCGAGCCGAGCACGGCGGCAGCAGCAGCAGCAGAAGCAGCAGCAGCAGCAGCAGCAGCAGCAGCAGCAGCAGCATAATTGCATCACTGTAATAGTATCAGCACTGAGCACGAGCCAGAGAGTAAAATTGTCCAGAAAATGAGCTGTACTAAAGTGCCTCCAGTTAGCAGCACCTGCACGCCTTCACTGGGTGCTCGAGGCCGTTTGTATTTTTAGAAGTCTCTCTTAATTATAGAGCAAAGAGTGTGAGAGGGAAAATGGTGTGTATTTAGCAGCATTCCCGGACAGTTTTGCAGTGAATATGAGCACAAAATCACCAAATAGGGTTTATTTTCTCCCCCCCTTGCACTTGTGATTTTGAACCACCTGTTTTGCTGTGGTGTCAGCAAACGAGGGCTGGGCTCTTTTCTTTCCTGTTCTTAGAAAGCGTGGCGTGACTTTGCCCATGGAAAAGATGGGAAGCAGTCCTGCTGCCTTCCCTCTGCACCCCCAAAACAGCCCCAATTTCTGAGACCTTCCCATTCCCATTCCCATTCCCATCCCAGGGGTGACACTGCTGGGGACAGGGCACTCACATGTCGGCGCCAGGTCTTCTGCAAGCAGCAAAGAGCTGGGGATGTTTTACAGGTCTCTGTGAAAAAAAATCCACAACAAGCCCTGCAACAACTTATTTTGCTTCTACAAACCTTCTTCCCCTCATCCCCTTCTCTGCAAAACTTTCCAGGGCCTTTTGTTTGGAACAGCAGGTGAAATTCCCTTTGTGTGAGCACAAAGCAATGAAGCCATTAGAAAATAATGAAAACAAGACTAAAAAAAAAAAAAAATTAAAAAAAGAAATCCTTGCCTGCTCTTTTCAGGCCTGGAATAACAGCGAGCGTCCCCATCCATGCCAGATAAGATTAATAAAGCTCTGGCTTTGCTGGGGAAGGCACCATAAAGGCCACTTTACTTCTTGCCTCTGATCCAAAACACACTTTGAAATCCTGTGTTGCCTCTGCTGCTCTTTACCCAAAAGAGTTGCTTTGCCTGTGAAGTCCAAGTAGTTTTTTCCTTAGCGCTGGAATGACCCGGGGGGAGTTATGGCAATTCCCTTGGGACCAGCTGGGGTGGGATTTCGGTGTTGCCCCGACTCTGGTGCCGTGGTGCTCCGTGGTTTTTGGTGGTGCTCGCAGTGGGGTTTTGCCCTGTCCCTGCTGGCTGGGGCAGCTTCACCGGCAGCGCAGCAGGAACCGCTCCTGCTGCAGATAAACTTCGGAGGAGCTGTCGGGGGAGCTGCGCCGCGAGCTGGAACCCGGCATTTCCAGCCAGTTCCTGCCAGCTGTGAGGGGCTTTTGGGGTGGGAGTGCTCTTGTGAGACACGGGAGCCTCACCCAACCTCAGTGCAGGGGGAAGGAGGCAGGGTTGGCAGTTTTGGGGGTGCTGTCTCCAGAAGGACTGTGAGCCCCTGTGAGGGGCTGCTGGAGGGACAGTTCTGTCCTGCTCTCCTGTCACCGCTCGGGTGTGTGGCACTTGGAGGGGACACCTTATGTAAGCAGAGATGGCAGCGCCGTGCCCCGGCTGTGCCACCCTGCTCTGCCACTGCCAGGCCCTGCGTGGCCTCGGCCACGTCCCATTCTGAGGGTCCCCTCTGGGTGCAGGTGCTGCTGGATCACCGTGGGAAGGAGCACAATCCCCCTGTCAGGGCAAACAGCTCCAAGCCCAGGGGTTTGCCTGTGGGTTTTGCAGAGTTCATGGCTGCACCCTTCCCGGCCCTGGCTGTGGCATCCCCAGCCCTGGGGAGGTGGCACCGGGCTCAAGCCCCTTTCTAGGCTCTTTTGCACCCCTTGGCTGAAGTCCAGCCCTGTTTGGGTTTGCCAGTGCAGGGCAAGGGCTGGCTCACATGGATGAGGAGGGAGAAATTGTCCTCCAAGTGTGGGGACACTGGTTGGCAAAGGACCTGTGTCCCTGTCCCAGATCAGGAGCCTGTCCCTCCATCCCCCTGCAGGCCCCCAAGTGCCCAGTGCATACCCAGCCACCTGCCCTGACCCTGGTGTGCCTGAACTGGAGGAAAGGAGATGTAAAAAAAGAGCATTAAGGGTCTTGGGAAGCCCCTGCGCCCCAGGGAGCAGAGCACAGCGGGTGTCTTGTCACTCCAGCTCCACTCCAGCTTCTGAGTTGGGGTGGAAGGGAGAAAGGTGGGAGTGTGATGGCAGGGAGGGTCCCAGTGCTGCTCTGCACAGCTCTGGGTGACTGTGGGCTTGTCACCTCACAGGGATGTGCCCCTCTTTCACCATTCCTGGCTCGTTCCTAGCTTGTTCCCTCGTTCCAGCTTGGTCCTGCAGTCCCAGCTTGATCCCAGTTCCCAGCTCACTCCCTCGTTCCCAGCTTGCAGTGAGGCAGGACTGCCGGTGGGCGATGGATTTCTTGCAAAGCTCTCTCAGATTCCCCCGTTGGACTTTTGAAGCATCTGGTATCACCACCTCAGCGTCATTATGAATTAATTAACATTAATTTCCTGCTCTGGTATCTCCCATTGCTGGAACCTTTAGCCTGGGCATTTCCCTCCCCCGACATCCCCAAACAGAAATGGCCAGATCCAGACCGTGCCTGACAGAAAGCCAGAGAGAAATCACCGAACGGTGGGGCCGTGGGCTCCCCATCCCTGTCCCCATCCCGCACCAGGCAGGGGATGCTGCCGGGATCCCGATGGTCTGGTAGCCAGGATAAGGCGGATCCCGGGGGCGCCCCGGTGCTGCCAGCCCTGCCTGCCCACTCGCTGTGCCCCCGGCGCGGGGGATGGGCGTTCTGGGGATGGGTGGCCCGGGTGATGCCGGCTGTGCCGTCCCTCGCCTCCGTTTCCCCGCAGGGATGCAGGGCAGGTGCGGCCGGGGCTGTCCCGCCGGGGAAGGATCTTCCCTTCAGCTCTGGAAAACCCTGAGGGTGGCTCCCCAGCTTGTGCTGGAGGCACCAGGGATGTTCCTCTCTGGGATGCTGTTCCAGGGACGCTGATCCCAAGGAGGTTGATGGCAGGGATGCTGTCACAGGGATACTGGCCCCGGGAAGGCTGTCCTTAGGGATGCTGACCCTCCAGATTTGTGAGGACGGGGATACAGATGTAGCAGGTTGGGGTCAGGGCTGGATTCTTTGCCCTGGCCGTGCTCATCCTGCTCCGTGAGTCATCCCGAGGGAGGCTCAGCCCGGGAGGCACAGCCTGGCCAGCTGCTCCTTCCCTGAGCTCTCACCCGCACGGGTGAGCCCTGGAGAGCCCAGAAGGACTCAGTGGGACGTGGGTGCAGCACCCGCTGCCTCCCAGCCCCGACTCACCCCTTGCCCCATTCCCTGCCCCACAGCGGCACAGCCCTCCTGTCCCCCCAGCGCCACCCCCGTGTGTCTCTCGGCAGGGCCACCCCAACCCAAGGGCCACCCCAGCCCCCCTGCAGCCCTTGCGGTGTAGGCTGAGCTGGTGGGGTTTCCCCCAAACTCCCGAGCCCCGTGGCTGGGGCGGGGTGGGGNCGCCAGTGCCACCGGCAGAGCTGCAGCAGAGCCCATCTCCCTGGATATTTGCTTTTTGGGGACAGGGGGGAGGGAGGGGGACACCTGCAGGGCTGCTGAGCTTCAGGGAGTGGCCAGGATCTGGAGGGGGTGGTTGGTAGGGCTGGCTGGGCATGAGGTTGAGGTGTCTGCTCCCAGCCTCTTCTGGCAGTGACCTTGGGGGCCAGAATTCCCCCTGGGTGGCAGCACCCCGGGGAAGGAGGGGTTGGGGATGGGGACAGCAGAGAGGGCCCTGCCCTGTCCTAAGCCAGAGGCCAGGTTGGAGTCCCTGCTGCACCCCCTGCCAGCCACGGTCCTGCCTCTACGCTCTCGGAGAGCACTGTGCATGTGGGGAAACTGAGGCAGGAGGCTGTGCCAGCCTGGGGGGAGCAGGTACCAGGGACCCTCAGGATGAGGAGGGCATGGGGACTTACCAGCTCCTCGGAGAACCCTGGGTTGGAGATGCCCCAGCTCAGCCCAGGCTCTGCCCCCAGAGCTGGTGTCCCCGCTCAGGGCTGGCACAGGGCACAGGGACGGGCTGGCACTCGGAGCAGCCTGGCAGGGAGGTGCACTCTGGAGTGTGTGTGACATGACATGGGGCATGGGGGGACATCAGGCTGGCTGCAGCACCCTTCGTGTCCCCAGGAAGCCACAGGGTGCCAGAGCTGGGAGCTGTGGGGAGAGACCTCCCTGCCAGGTTGTGCCAAGGCCGTGGTCTGGCAGGGGACCAGTGTGTCACCAGTGTGTCACCAGTGTGTCACCAGTGTGCCTGACCACTGCCAAGTGCTGGGGTGCACCTGGGATCTGAGCAGCCCTGGGAGCCCAAGGGCTGTGGGTGGGCTCAGGGTGCTGACAGCAGCCCAGGGGCTCAGGGTGGTACCTGCTGGAGCTCCTTCTCCAGCTGAAATGTCACCACAGTCCCAGCTCTGTTCCAGCACAGCTCGCTGGAAGCAGGAGGAGGGTTTGTGTCCCAGTGGTCACCCGGTGCTGTGGGTCCCTGTGGGTCCCTGGTGGGTCCCTGTGGGTCCCTGTGGGTCCCTGTGGGTCCCTGGTGGGTCCCTGCTGGGTCCCTGTGGGTCCCTGGTGGGTCCCTGGCCCATCCTGCTCATGCAGGAGCATCCAGTGCCCCCCGCAGCTGGGCTGTGCCTCCGTGTGCCTCATGGCCAGTGCTGAGATGGGGGCAATGCCACCACCTGCGAGTGCCACCTGCCCACAGGGGTGCCTGGCAGGTCAGCATGGATGTCACTGCAGGGCTGTGGGAAATCCCAGTGTGATGCCAGTGTGAAATGTGTGGTGTCATCCATCAGTGACAGCCAGGGACCGAGGCAGTGAGACCACCCTTATCTCTCCCCCTTTGCCCCCTGTTCCCAGGCTCAGCTGGCATTTCTGCCAGGGCTTGGTGGGATGGAGCCCCACCACCCCAGCATTCTGCTGAGTCCCCTGCCCTCCTGGGCACCCCGAGGAGCTGTGGTGCCTGCTGTGCTCGGCACAGGGACCCCGCACCCCGAACCAGGGGGAATCAAGGACACCAGTGAGCTCATCCCTCCTGCCTGGGCTGGGAAAATCATTGCATTGTGCTCCCTGCAAGAGGCTCAAAGGCCTTTGGTTCCCTTTTGGGACACGGCTGGAAAGGAGCCACCAAAACAAATGCCAGGATAAATAAGCCTTCGGTAGTGGGCACTTTCTTCATGGGATCTGAACGTGGATCCCTCACCTTAGGGAGCCCTTGGGGAGCCCCCAGTGCTTGGGCTGTAGGGATAAAGCTCACCCCAACACAGACCCTTCATTCCTGCCAAATTCCAACCTGTTGGATGATTCAAATGTTCGGGAAAAGTCTCTGGATCGTGCTGCCCTTGTCTCTGCAGCAGCGCAGGGGAGCCCTGGCACAGTCCCCTGGAGGGCTGGGGCACCTGGCACGGTGGGGTCCTGCTCCCCAGCCAGGGTGGGATCTGGCAGTGAGGCTCTCAGCTGGGCTGAGACACCCTCCAGCTCGTTACACACATGGGCCAGCTAATCTCCATCTGACAGCGAGTCATCCTTCCCACCGTGCTGAAGGCTGCAATGACAGTGTGGTTAAAGGGGCTGATGAATTAAGTGCATCTTATAAATACATCAGATATTAAAATTCCCGTGTAATTACAGTGCAATGGATTATGTGTGGTGCTGAAGGGGAAGCAATTCAGCAGAGCAAAGGAATTACAGTGAGAGAGGAGAGGCAGCAGAGTGTAATTGCACCCAGCTCTGCTCTGCTGGGGGTACAGCAGGGGCTGCTTTGGAGCTGCCATGGGAGCGAGGCTGAGAGGCCCCAGAGCTCTGCTGGCATCCAGAGCTTGTCCAGGACACTGCAGGGATTGGGGAAATTGAGTTGGACCTGCAGAGTTTCGTGGAGGGGAGTAGGAGAGGGCTTTGCTGTGTTTCACCCCTTGCTCTCCCAGGGAGGAAGGCACCCTGCTCCCAGTCTGCTTCTGGCCACACAGATCCACAAGCTTTGGCCATTGCTCACTCCAGCATCCCACTGCTCCCAGTGCTCCCATGTGTGACCAGCAGATCTAAGACAAGAGAACTTGATTTTCTTTTCCCTTTCCTTTCCTTTCCTTTCCTTTCCTTTCCTTTCCTTTCCTTTCCTTTCCTTTCCTTTCCTTTCCTTTCCTTTCCTTTCCTTTCCTTTCCTTTCCCCCTTCTNTTCCTTACCTTTCCTTTCCTTTCCTTTCCTTTCCTTTCCTTTCCTTTCCTTTCCTTTCCTTTCCTTTCCTTTCCTTTCCTTTCCCCCTTCTATTCCCTCATTGCTGTCTTCTTTCCTTTCCTTTCTTTTTCCTGTCTCCCCCCTCTCATCTCTTTCCTCCTAGTGTTTCTCTTTCTGCTTTTCCTTTTCTCTCTCCTTTCCCTTTCCCTTTCCCCCCACGCTCCACGTTCCCACCCCGAGGTGGCTGCAGGTGTGTGAGCCGCAGGCAGAGGCTGCTCCAGGCGGTCATTCCGCCCATCCCATCCTTCCCATCCTCACATTCCGGCACTGCTGGCACAGGGGCAATCTTTTAGTTCTTTCAGCCCCCCTTGCCCCAGGGAGGGGCTGTCACCTGCAAGGGACCTTGTGGTCAGAGTGTCCCCAGCACGATTTGGCCGCGGAGCTGCCGGAGCCAAGGCTTTGCCCTAATGAGCCGGTGCTGGTTTGCTCGTTAATGATGTGGAGCGGCGCCACCGGCAGACAATGAAGGAGCCTTGTCCAGGCTCTAATAAGGGCACAGAGAGAGCGGGTGTGGGACGCTGTGGGACGGTATGGGGTGCTGTGGGACACTGTGGAATGCTGTGGAATGCTGTGGAATGCTGTGGAATGCTGTGGAATGCTGTGGAATGCTGTGGAATGCTGTGGAATGCTGTGGAATGCTGTGGAATGCTGTGGAATGCTGTGGAATGCTGTGGAATGCTGTGGAATGCTGTGGAATGCTGTGGAATGCTGTGGAATGCTGTGGAATGCTGTGGAATGCTGTGGAATGCTGTGGAATGCTGTGGAATGCTGTGGAATGCTGTGGGGTGCTGTGGGATGCTGTGGGACACTGTGGTATGCTGTGGGGTGCTGTGGGACACTGTGGAATGCTGTGGGACAATATGGGATGCTGTGGGACTCTGTGGAGTGCTGTGGGGTGCTGTGGGACACTGTGGAATGCTGTGGAATGCTGTGGAATGCTGTGGGGTGCTGTGGGATGCTGTGGGATACTGTAGGATTCAGTGGGATGCTGTGGGGTGCCACACGTGCAGGCACAGAGTGGGGCTGCGCCACCTGGGAGCTCCAGTGACCCACCCCACCACCACCCTCAGTGCTCCTCCTCCTCCTCCTCCTCTTCTTCTTCCTCCTCCTCTTCCTACTCCCCAGAAGGGCCAAGAGTCACCCAGGACATTGTCCCCATCGTGTCCCCACACTTGGTGAGGACACGGGGCCGTGTGATGCCCGCCTTCGCTTGTGCAATGGCGTTTGTTCACTAATTAGCACAATCTGGCAACCCACACCGTTCTCCCAGTCATTAATTATTATTAATTATTTGTTATGCAAATAGGGTTGAGGAGCACAGCGCTGAAGGCAGCACAAACACAAACAGCCCCGGGCCTGGGTGTTTATGTCACGGTGGCACCATGGGAGGGCCTGGAGCCACCCAGGCTCTGTGTGCTGGCCCCTGCTGGGGTCCCCTGGGCGCTGGGGACATGGTGGTGGCATCAGTGGCAGTCGGTGTTCTAGGGCTGGTGTTGGAGGGACTGCAGGAGTGCTGGATGTGGGCTGTTACAGGGAAAATGGTGCTTCTCAGGGGGGAGGAAGGTGATGGGATGGCCCAAGGGAGGAGGGGGGTGTGTTGGTGATGGGTGGCTGAGCAAGGTGCTGCTGGCAGAGGTGGGAAAGGCCATCACTGTGTTTTGTGGGTGCTGAGGATGACCTGTCCCACTCTTTTCCCCGTGGTCCATCCCTAGGAGTGGTGTCTGGGGAGAAGTTGGGATGTTTCACCAAAGCTGCTTCAATAAGTGGCAGTTTCCTGTCTCCAACCCCCAGCTGGATGGCGGATGGGGCTGGGACCCACCTGTGCATCCCTCCCAGTCCACTGCCTGGTGCTGGTGGGGCATTATCTTGGTGCTCCCCACCTTCCCCTTCCCCTCCATCTGGGGCTCTCTCCTCTGTCCTTGGCTCCCTTCCCTTTGCCTGCCTCTGATCCCATCGACCCCAGATGCAGCCACCCATCACATCCCTGTGCCACAGAGCAGTAGCTCCAGTGGCACGGTGCCACAGGGACACAGGCTGGCAGCAGCAGGGCCCTGCCCAAGCCCTGCTTGAGCAACGGGGAAGGGAACTGACAAAAAATGGAAATTAAAGAGAGGAAAGGATTAATAAGGATCCTGCCTCAACCACAATGGCTTTGTTTCAGGAGAGCTGATACCACACGCTGGCTAACGCTGCTCCTCAGAGGGTTTTGGGAAGCAGAGAGGTTTTGGCCATGCCCAGGTGCAGATCTGGTGTGCTGTGAGTGTGGTCTTGGTCCCTGCCCAGCCACTGATATTCCCTGGTGTCCTGCTGCTGTCCCCAGCCAAGTGCTGCACCATGAGGCCGCCGTTGGCATAAAGCAGAGCCCTGGCAGAGTGGAGGTTTGGGGGAAGAAGAATTTTGCTTGTTCTCACAAAGCAGTGCCTGTCCTTCTGGGTGCTGCTGTGGAGCCATGCCCTGGGACATGGCACACCCTGGAAGCTGGAGGGCTGCTGGCTCCTGCTGCACAGGGAATCACCCCACAGTCTGTGTACAGTTTACCCTGACTACCCTGAGCACAGAACAACCTGTGTGTTTTTAACAACTCCCTCTTTCAAGCACCAAGCTCCATGTGGATCACCTGTACATCAGTGTATACCCCTGTATATCCCTCCCCAGCCCTGGTGTTATTTGCTTTTTGCACTTCCTAGGTCCCTCAGTCACCGCCCCATAAGGCTCCTTCCTGTATTTCCTCCATCCCGAGGTATTTGCCCTTTAGGGGAACATTTCTTTAGAGGTATTCCCAGCAGGGATGGGAGAGGAGCAGCACTTTGCACAAGCTGTGCTCAGAGCTGCAGCGATGTCCCAACAAAGCTCTCCCATTATTCCTGTGCCTGATGTCCATGGGGAGCTCAGCCTCTTTTCTTCCTTCTCTGCTGCAGGAATCAGCTCTGGCTGCTGCCGGGGTTATCTCCATCCTCCAGCTTGCAGCACGCTCTGCTGGTTCCCCGTCCCTCCGAGGGCTGGGGCTCGACCCCGGCCGGCCAGCACGGGCTCCCGCAGCGGAGCACCAGGGCTTTATTCTCCCATCGCCAGTAATAACCTCGGAGATAAAACCAGCAGAAAAACTGGGCACTTGTGGAAGTTCCCTGCCTGCCGCCTGGGCACTCGTGCGTGCTCTCTGCCCCATCCCGATCCCAAGCCCGAGCCGGGGGCTGCAGGGAGGGCTGAGGCCAGCTGCCTGTTCCTAATAAAGCTCGGCTCCCGCCGTGAGCCGCGCTCAGCCTCGCCCGCTCCAGATGATATCGGCGGGGAAGCCGCCGCCGGACGGACCTCGTGGTACACGTGAAAAGCAGCTGAAGGTGAAGGATCTTGCATCCGTGCGCTGGCCGTGATGTGCGGCGTAAGGGCGCTCTGAGGAGCAGCTCTGAGGGGCTCGGGGGGCTCGGGGGGCCCGAGGCGCAGGCGGAGGCCGGGGCGCTGCGTGGAGCGCAGCAGGAAGGAAGCGCTCGGCGAGGACACAGCCAGCACTGCGTGCACGTCCTTACATGTGTGCTATTTTCAGCTTGACGGGGAGCAGGCCAAGTTCTCCGACAGATTGAGTTGGGAGCTGAAATCCTCCTCTCCTCCTCCCCGCTGCCCAGCACCCACTGCCTGCAGGCACGGCGAGTCCGAGTGTGCCGCGGGCCCCTGGTGCTGCTGCGCGCAGCCCGCGTTCCCCTCCGCACGGAGCGCACCCCGCTCTCTCTCCCAGCCCTGCCGCTGCCCCGGCTGGTAGCAAGGCCACAGGATCTGACCCTGCTCAGGGGCCAGCGGCTGCAGCTTCTCCCTTCCCCTCTTTGGGCTGGCCCAGACACCGCCACCAGCATCCCCCCAAACCCAAACCCAAACCCAAGCCCATCCCAGCCTCGCCTGCCTTTGGTTTCACTCACGCACATTCCCACCTGCTCCCTCCTTGCTTTTTTCCCAAGCAGAAGATATCCCTCCTCCCCTCCTTCCTCCTCTTCCCAAATTCCCCCTTCCTCACCCCCATCACTGTGACCCCTCCAGAAGTGCAGCCATGTCCCCACCCTGTTTGAAATGCAGGAAAGAAGCCCATGTGCAACTTACTGTCTCGGCACCCTGTAATCATTTCGTCAGCCCAAAAGCACTTTTGTCAAACCCCCCACAGGCAAACTGGGAGGGGATGGATTGGGAAGAGACATTTGACACCACTCCCTGCTTTTTTCCCCTCCTTTTCCCATCCGGGGTTTTGCTTTACACGCGGGACAAGCATTGGGTTTTTCTCTCCTCTCACTCTCCGCGTGTTTCAACAACTGTCCAGAGAGAGTGAAAGGAATAAGGGAAATGTAGCAGGAGAGCAGCAAGGCTGGAGAAAATGTATTGCCAGAGGCTGGGTCTGCTCAACAAAGTGCAATTACGCAATGGGAGGAGAAAGCTGTTCGGCCCCGGAGAGGGGTTTCCAACCAGGACTAATGGAGCCCCAGGCTTGGTCACCTGGGATGGCCCCAAAGTGTCCCTGGCCCCTTTCAGGTGCTGGGGGGACATTAAATGGTTCCTTCTGTCCAGCACATGAGCTGCTCTGAGGGATTTTACAGTGGGAGGTCAATGGCATTGGTTTGCTCCATCCTCAAAGCAACAAACTCAGTGACAGCGGCTGCCTGGCCCGATCCTGGGAGCCCAAACCTGGGAGCCCAAACCTGGGAGCCCAAACCTTTCTCCAGGCCCAAGCCCCTAAAGGAGCCAGGATTGTCCTCAATGCCATCTCTCCCACTGTGGCTTCAGGAGGGGTGTCCCTTTCTCAGCCCCTTCCTCTTGTCTGATGAGTGTCTGGGGTCACAGCAGCAGCTGACAGCAGCCCTCTCCTCCAGGAAAAGGGTGGAGGCAGTTGGAGTCAGCATTTTGTACGGCCTTGAGGACAGATGGGCTTCCCAGGGACAGGCAGACAGTGTGGGGGGGACAGGCTCTACTCCAAGAATGGGGACCTCTGATTTGGGTTCTGCAGCCTGGGAATGTGGCTCTCCCTTCCCTGCTTTTCTTTTGGCTGGCACTTGCCCGAGCACAGGGGCGAGCTGCCTTTGCCAGCCTGTGTCACATGAGCACCACGGGGAGTTTGCACAGAGCCGATCCCCTCTCCCTAACCTTTCCACTAATGAGGAAGCAAATTCCTGGGATGGCTACAGCGCTGGAAGGTCGGAGCCATCACAGCCTGGCAGCCCCATGGCTCTGCCCACGGTCCCATCCTCCTTTCCCACATCCTTAGTGGTTTGGGGTGTAAAGAGGAGCTGGGAACGGGATGCTCCAAGGAAATCTCATGTCCAGGATGGCACCATTGACTGGAAAAATGATGCACCACAAAGCAAAGCCGAGCCCTGCCTGACGAGCAGGCGGCCGTTAACTCTGCCTTGAAGTGTTTGCAGGTCTCCAACACAGGGAAAAAAAAAAAAAAAAAAAAACCCCAAAACCCCCCCTGCAACTGCCCCCTCCCT